>VYZQ01029765.1:0-14326 GCA_013400655.1 Mystacornis crossleyi
AATAACCTTTTTTTTTTTCTATTAGTGGTTGCACACAAATACTATATTGTGTCCTCTTTTGACTTCAATAGCACAATGCTGAAAAATATCCTCAGAGCTGTGCTAGCATCATTTGAAGATACTGCTGCAGGAAGATATTAAAGTACTATTTAAATGGAAGTTGTTAAATAATGTCTTGCCTGGATTCTGTTGCATTTAAGAGACAGGAAAACAAATCAATGTTGCTGAATGGAAAAGGATGAGATCAATAGGGGGACAAAGTACATTTTCAAGGCACTAAAAATCTGAAAAGTTAGAAGTTTTAAAACTCTGAACAATTACCTGGCTGCATCCTTTTAAATCAAAGTTCATGACATTTATAGAATGCTAGATGTCAGATAATACCATGCATCTGAGAGCTTAGCATTGCAGTTTTCTGATAATGTATCTCTGAAGGCCTAGATCTCAAAAAGAGCTTTGTAATCATCAGCCATGATTTATGGAAGCAGTAATTCCACTTCTCCCTATATTTCACGTCATTAAAAAGAAAGATTGGTCTGTCAGTTGAAATTCTCCTTCTTCAGGTAGACCTAAAAAGAACAGTAAAAGCTATAGATGAACCACACGTCAGCCAAGTGATTTTCCAAAGATAAGCTACACAGGTACTGAACAAAAGCCTGAGTTATCTTCAGTGATATTCGGAGCTCATTTTCTTAGTTTTCTGTAGAAAGCTTCTAAAAGGCATATCCAGCAATGCCACTGGAGCTGGGAGGAGGAAAGTATACCAAAGCTCTAGAAAGGCTTAAAAACCAGAGTTTGGTTATTGGCATGTAGCCCTAGTTTCTGTCTTGGTATAGATACAGACCCCAAATAGAATCATAGAATACCAGGTTGAAAGGAACAGCAAAGATCATCTGGTGTAACCTTTCTCGGCAAAAGAATAGAACCGGTTGGTTGGAGAAATAGCTTTTCTTCCTTGTAAAGAGAGGCATAAATCACAGGTTCAGGATCTGCTTTCAAGTCTATTTTGGGTGCATACACATATAATTTTGTTTTCCTCTCAGTAAGGGTAGTCACAGCACTGAAAGCAATTGCAAAGCTTAGGAGAGCTTGAGAGAAAATAGATGTGGTAACATTTACAGCAGAAATTCCCTCCCTGGTTTGCTAATGCCAGAGAGTCCTTTTCCAAGCATCTCCGTAAGTGTGTGGAAAGTACCTTTCTATAACTGAAAAAATTTAGGATGCCACTGAAGTCCTGCTCTCTGACCATGCCTCTCTCCTGGCTGCTTCGAAACCTAACCCTGTCCTGGCCACAACCAGGACAATCTCCTATAAAAGTGATGCCATTTTACTGACCAATTTAGATCATTATACACTGGCTCTTGAGGATTTTTCTACTTTCTAATGCACAGCTACACTTAATTTCTCTCCCAAGTCTTCCCTCTGAGTTCATGTCAGCAAAGTATAGCTATCATTCTCAGTCAAGCATCTTGGTTATCTAAGTGATCATTAGGTTGGTGAGGCAGGTGTTTCACTGGTACTATTATTATAACCTTAGCCATTATTTTTTCATTTATTTCTGAGCCTTTATTAATTCTATGTCTTTAATGCTATTTTTCTTAGTCATAAAAAAGGAGAAATGTTTAACAACTGCCAACTAATTTCCAAATCAGAACAGGTTTCTTGCTAAAGCACATAGATTTGTGAATGGAAGTAGGTATAATATTTTTGGACCTGTGGACAAGAACTACACCAACAGTGTGTTAAAATAAACCCAAAATCATCCATTTCTTTGTATACTGCTGTGTCTGCCAAGCCATTCAAATTTTGCAGGATGTTTATTCAAAAGTTTCCAATATAAAGGGAAGAAAGGAAAAAGGCAGACTGTCTGGACTCCACTGAGAGGTTGTTCTTACTGGGTTTTGACCGTAGAGAGCTCCCACTTCAGAAATGTGGGAGAGAGATACCTGATATTATGGACATCATTGAGCAATATACAATTCACTGACTCAGCAAAGGTTCTTGAAGTTCCTCACCAGCCACAGTCTGAAGAAGCACTTCATTCTTCCTTTTTAACTACTTAATCTCTATGTCACCCAGAGTATTTTTTACATAGAAAACTATTTCTAGTTTCCATGAAAGTCTTTTGACTGGGCCAGCACAGAAGGGCAACCTAATTACAGTTTGGTAATTGCCATAGCAAACCTTGCCACCAAGAGCTATGTGGACATTACCTGCTTGGAAACATCTGCTGAATAGTTCATACAACTGTGAATGACCAGACAGAGAGGTACAACACTTGCTTAAATGGCAGAGCTGTGCATTCACATTCACAATCATTTAGATCTGATGGCAACAGTAGGAGTGTTACTGGAAGATAATCAGAGAACTTATGCCAAGTAAGACTTTAGCAGTTCACAGAACATGTAAGAGAGGACAGTTTTTGTTTTAAAGGGTTTTAAATTGTGTGAATGTGGTTTTTATACATTATTTAGTGACTACTTGAAGAGTAATACAGTCTCAAACCTCCAGCCGCACCAGTTTTCTGTTTTTTTTCATTAATTGGTGGTAGAAAGCATCCTAAATACCTTTTAAACTATATGGTTAAAAATACTGTTTCAAAATCTAATGAGCAAACTTTTCTTTCATTCATTCAGCCATCCAGTGCACAACCCACCTTTCTACCAAGTCTGGACTAGCTACCACAAGAGTCAGTGGAAAATAAGAAGAAGACAGACAACTCTGACTTTCAGAAATTTCAGAGGCAGCCAGCAGGCAAGTTCTTAAATATTTCCCTGTACAAACGATGTGGAAGAAACTCACTCTTTGCCTTTCCCATTGAAGCTTCCCACCCCTGTACACCTGTTCCCCATCACACTTGCTCTCCATCATCACTTATCATATGAAAGGAACACTATATAGTATTCCTCCTGCACTCACATGGGAGGTTTCAACATGCAGCCACTAGTTAATGTGCTAGAGACTGTCCATCAGGATTTAACAGCACATAGGGTGCAAAGACCTGACAGAAACAAAGCCTTGCATATTTCCTTCCGTAAGGAAAAGCACTCAGAGCTGATTTCAGAGACGTCAGTGCGTAACTCCTAAGTACCACTGTTTCCCCCTGAGGGGGAGCCAGTTTCTTCCTCTCATAAACTTTGCATAGATCAAGAACTGCAATATCACACTTTTCACAGCTCTTGGATCATGCTTAACCCACTTCCTTTCTTGCAGTTAGAGTAGTACATACCAGGAAAAATCGAGCCAGCAGTTATTTGCCTGCTGATGATAATGAAGGGCATGTTATAGGGATGGATGAATTGTACTATAAAAGCCATCCAAAAATGGATGTTCTAGATGGGTGTTCAATATTTCTGCACCAAATACTGTCCTTCACATCTCTGAGATGAAAAACCACTCATTTCAGTTAAAAGCACCGATTATGTTTTCTGAGACGCTGACAAATAATTTTGATGGAGATTATTTCACAGCTTCTGTACCTTTCCATCTTAGAAATCTTACAGTACATCATGTTGTTTTGAAAATGTTAAAAATACATTAACAAATGTGTGTTTTCTTGCTCAGAGACAAGTCTGACTCCTGTAGAAATCGCGTTTTCTATCTTCAGATTATAAATAGCAGCCAGGACTGACTGGCCCAAATTTCTAAACTAAAAGAAATGCAACAGTAGTTTAAAACAATAACTGCAAGGGAGGTATTCCACGAAATGAGAGGCAAGATATGAGTCCTGCCAATTCTATTTACTATTGGCTTCAATAGATGAGAGATTTTATTGACCTTTCTAACATTTGATGCAGTCCAGTAACCAGAGAGAGATAATAAAACCTACAGACTGGAAAGGGCTTAAGGAAACAGAAAACAGAAATGAAAGGAAGCCTTGTGTCCTCTATTCAATCTGTCAACTTCAACCTGTATATTTAAGTTCATTTTACAGCTAAATCTCTTTACACTGAGTGGAGGGAGTCCTTTACTATGCATAATGTCATAAAATTAATTAAATTCTGTACTGAAAGATGGACACACATGATATTTCCTGTGATTCTGTTGCCTTAAGACACTGTGCCTCAAGAATATGGACAGAGAAAATTTTATTGCCTAATCGTAACCAAAATTGGCTAGGCTATTTCAAAACAGGGGAGTTAAACTTTTCAGAAAAGATTTATGCCCAAAAAGCCTTCAGAACATCATCAGGTAAAAATCTGTGAGAACTACTATTTACTTACCCATGGAAAGCCAAAACAGACTAAAATCAAAGTAGCACTTCTAAGATCCTTTTGAAATGTTTCTACTAGAAAAGTGTTATAAATATTTTATTGGAAGAATAGAAATTCCAACTGTCCCTTGAAAAGCTGTTGTGCTGAATTTAGAGATTCAATTCAACCGTTAAAGTAACAAATGGAGATTTCAGGCCTGCTTTCATTGGTAATCAAAATGCAAGTTTATACTGTGGAGCCCATACTGATGCCTCTATAATAGCAGCATTTTGGAACTAGACTCAAATGGTTTATTCCACTCATCAAACTGACACAAAAAAAGAAGAGATTTAGTCTTGGAATAAAATAGTAATTTTTACAGACAAAAAGATTGCTGAGAAGATTCAGTTTTATTAAAGATACAGAAGAGGGCAGCTGTTATCTTTGATTATATTTACAAAGTATGAATCACTTTTAATTTACTAAGATAGCAAACCAGAATAAATTAATCATCACAATGTGGGGACATATGCAGATGATAAGGATGATCACAGCCCCTCATTTCAATTATAATTTCAGCATGTTGCTGCTGCAAATATCTGTCAGGCTTAAGGAAACAACTGCAGACTATCATTAAAAAGTTTACCGAGAACGGGAGAAAAGAATCCAAGATGAAAATAAGAGGTTTTGTAAAGAATTAAATTGAAAGATGAATCAAGGGCTTCATACCTGAATTCACTCTATTTGCCAAATTACAGCCTGACAGTGAAATTGCCGTGTAGTTAAGCTTTGAATATGTGCAAAACAAAGACATTTTTATCCCTTATAGTGACTAATAAATATGGTGGTACTTGAGTCACAGCACCCAGACAGAGCATCCCAAGCTAGGTGTTTTAGTCAAGTGACCATTTTGCAGATGCAGAAACAAGGACGTTAACCTGAACAATACATTTCGTTTAAGGCCATAGAGAAAAAATGTCTTTATATTTACTGCAAATGTGGAAAAAACTACTTCTCTCCACCATTAAGAGATACATACAGATTGTTACAGTATTCTACGGATTTCTTGTTAAATTGTGTTCATGCAGTTTCTTCAAGTGGTGTGATAATTGTTAGCATTTGCTATCCCATAAAAAAATACACAAATAACAAAACAATGTTATTTACAAATCATCCGTGACTTTGGAACGAGGATTAATGTAAAACGAGAGGAAATTAGAGAGTGTTTTATATTGCACAGAAAGTGAACAATTCAAATTTGCAGGGGTAAGAAAAGACAGGTAAACACAAAATAAGCCTGACTTTCTGAACTAATTCTGAAGGGTATGGACTTACATAATATAGAGAAAATTGTATCTGCCTACTTTTCTTTTCACTGTCTAGTTGAATATTGATACTCTAGAGACCATCACAAGAAATTCTATAATATAAAGTCTATGAATTTCATTACAAATTTGCAACACTCTGGTGTTGTCAAGTACTGTGAAGAAGAAAGCAGAAATCTCTCGACAGAACTGTAACATGCTACATGAAAAATCATTTATCTGTGGAGTAGTAAATTGATCCATCTGGCTGCAAACTGATTTGCAAGAAATATAAGTATCTAGTCCTGTCTGTCCATAAGAAGGAACAATGTTTTTCGTGAAAATATCTGGAATGAAAAGGCTGACTTTGAGAGCATGTATGAGTAACTATATTCCCCTTTTTAGTAAATTGTATAGCTAGACAGTGTGCATATCATGTGCATGCAGCATGTATTTCCACTATAAGTGTAATGCTTTCATTTGCCTGAAATAATCAGTTACCACTAAGTATTATATTAAGACTGGTATGTTGTCATCACACTCATGATTACTTTTGCCGTGATAGAATTATGAGAGATGTCACACAGATCATGGAAGTTTTATGTCTGCCTATATTATTACTTACAAAATTTTAAAAAATGCATATCTAGCAATCTCAGTAAATTGCTTGCTCTCTCTGATCTCCAATCTAATCCAAAGAAGCCAGGTTAAAGTCAAAATAATTGTCTATAACACCATAACCTGTTGTAACACTACAACAGGCTTTGCCAACCAGACTGTCCTTTTGCCTCCTTCCCTGGATGTGAGAGGTATGCTCTGAAATCCTGTCAGACTCACACATCATGCAGAACACCCAAGGATTCACCAGGTTTGGGTTATTTTGGATCAATTTATTATCCTTGTTAGACCCTGAAACTCATCATCACTGGTGCTGACATCTTCTCTTGGGAGCAAAGCCAGGGGCTGCCATTCAGAAACAGCAATTTCCTCCTTCCTCTCTACGTGGATTTATTTTGGGCGCTATCTGTAAGGTCTACATACTGGGGAGTATAACCTGATCATTCCAGAAGAAGATTGCATTCCACCACCAACTTCTGTTTCAATCTGCTTAGGTGTCATTTGTATACACATTTTCTGTGCAGGGCATACCAATATTTCAAGTTTAGATTTCTGCTGCCCATCTCTTGGGAAAATGATAAAAGGTGCTCCTACCAGTATTGTATTAAGATTCTGCATACATAACTGAATTGTTTCTGAGGTAGCTAATTTCTCTTTGCTACTGCACAGGTCAGTTAAGAAGAGAAAGTCTCACAAAAAACTAATCTTATCATAAATTTGTATTAAAGCAGAGTCTGTATGGCTTTCACATGTGGTTAAAACTAGACTAATTAACAACACTCCATGATAGCTCATTAACTAGAAGCAAATGTAAGCTCAGTACCATCATTAAGTGCCAAAGACCACCTAAGGTAATATTCATGTGAAAAATCAGGACCATCAAGGGATGTAGCTCCAGTACTGTTGATGGCAAGAAAGGCTCTTGGAGCATCTGGTTCGGAGTCACCACTGTGTTGCTGCAAGATTTGTCAGACATTCTTGAGTGTGAAGTTGTTCATAGGCCAATTAAACTACAGCCCTAGGGGATAAATATGAGAAAGCAGAGGAAAAAAAATTTTTTTTTTCTGATGCATTTCTCATAACAAGGAGAGGTATGACACAGCACTGTACAGGGACTGAACATTTTTACCAGCATAGCAATATACTAGATAAACCAATTATGAGGTTTAGAAAATAAGGAGAGTGTCAAACCATATCTGCTTTTTGCTTTCAGAAGAATATCTAAGAAAATCTTCCATTTATATATTTGAATATTTTTATTTTAAGTCAGGAGGCTATAAAATGACATATTTAATCTTATGTTTAATTAGCTTGCTGAAGCAAGGTATTTTGTACCCTATATTAATAGGTTAAGGATTATTTAGGTGAACAGTTCAAAGCACTTATTCTATCAGCAATCAAAATATATCCATTTATATTAAATAATTTCCATTCTCTCATTCTTCTACACTTTATATAACTGTATTCACCATTAATAACCATAATGTATTTTCTGATGCAGCCAAGACATTAGGAAATATATCTATAAACTAATTCCTTAAATGAAATGAGGATATTACTCTAACCCATTTCAGCTAATCAGAAAGATGATTTTAGCCTCTCGCTTTAATGAAGAAAAGTATATTGCAGAAACATGACCACTGGTGCACAGCCAGGGAAAACACAAACAATAGTAACTTTCAGAAACATTGCACAAAAAACTTTCATTCCAGCAACACCACAGCCTATCAAGTTAGCAAGAAATACCTACTGAATCCAATTTTTTTTTTTTTTAAATTCAGGGTAATGTAATCAAAACAACTGCCAAAATGGAACAGGCTTAGAAGTGCAACTTGCTTGTAAAATAGAAGATTCTCATCAGCTTCAGGGAACAGTCGTAATCAAGATTTTAAACATTCTAATTTATATAATGACTTATTATGTATAATAGTTCATGCACAGCATAAAATAAATGAAATAGCATAGCAAAAGGCAAGTTCTGAGATAGTTATGTCGGAGTCAAATCATATATTGGCTGTTTTAATTACCCTGTCCTAAACATGCCCTGTATCTACCTTGTACAATTCAGCATGGCCGAGTTGACCAAAGAAATTTCACAGGACATTCTTCATATGTTTACCAGGTATGGAGATTTTATACAAACAGACAAAACAAAACAAAACAGAAGAAGAAAAACACACACACATACAAAATACACCAAAATCAACCAACCAATCAACCAACACATTATAGCTGGCAATATTCCCTAGAAAAGCATAGCACAAGGATTTCAGTTCTCCTACTAAATAACAAATAAATTCCATGGAAACTAGGACAGACGTAGAAGAATGAGAAAGAAAGTGTAACCCATGGGGGCTAAGCTACTTTGCTGTGTCATAAGAAACCTACTCTACCATTAGCAAACTTGCAGATGACACCAAGCTGGGTGGGAGTGTGGATCTGCTGGAGGATAGGAGGGCTCTGCAGACGGACCTGGACAGGCTGGATCATTGGNACCAGGTATGGAGATTTTATACAAACAGACAAAACAAAACAAAACAGAAGAAGAAAAACACACACACATACAAAATACACCAAAATCAACCAACCAATCAACCAACACATTATAGCTGGCAATATTCCCTAGAAAAGCATAGCACAAGGATTTCAGTTCTCCTACTAAATAACAAATAAATTCCATGGAAACTAGGACAGACGTAGAAGAATGAGAAAGAAAGTGTAACCCATGGGGGCTAAGCTACTTTGCTGTGTCATAAGAAACCTACTCTACCATTAGCAAACTTGCAGATGACACCAAGCTGGGTGGGAGTGTGGATCTGCTGGAGGATAGGAGGGCTCTGCAGACGGACCTGGACAGGCTGGATCATTGGNGAGATGTTTGGCTTGGACGTTAGGATACAGTTCTTCACAGAAAGAATTGGGCATTGGAATGGACTGCCCAGGGAGGTGGTGGAGTCACTGTCCCTGGAGGTGTGTAAGGAAAGACTGAATGTGGCATTTAGCGCCATGGTCTAGTTGACAAGGTGGTGTTCGATCATAGTTTGGATGATCTCAGAGGACTTTTCCAGTCTAGTTGATTCTGTATTCCTTTACTTTAAACTCAGAAGAAAACAAAAAAGGTTTGTTTTACCATTTTGTATGCTTTCAAAGAAGAAGATTTTTTGTTAGGAATGGAATCTAAATCTCCGTATTTATCACACTCAGAGTTCTGTCTTGTTTCTTTGGCTTTGTGGGATTTATCTTATTTTATTTTCAGTAAGTATGAAGGGTTCCATATTAAAATACATCTATCCTACTAAAGATTGTTTTCCAGAGTTTATTCAGATTTGAAACCAGTATCTATTCAGCCAAAACACTGTATTTCAACAAGAACTACATGCTTTTGCTATCAGAAAAAAATCCCAAACTAATGACCTTTCACTAACTTGGAAGCAATTAGGCACTACACTGGTTGGATTCCTGGTATTCTTACAAACTACCAGCATCAGCAAGAATAATTTTTGATCTAGACATTAATTTATCAGGGGAGAAATGTGCAAGAATTCAAGAATAATAAACTTGAAATGTAGTAACTGTTAAGATCAAAGAAAAATGTAATGTATGCTAAACCTCATACTCAGCCATATCATCTTTCCCCCTAAAAGCTGAGAGGATCATGGACATCATTGTACTTCACACTACATGAAATTAAAGCTTCTCTTGAAGATTGTTATCTGTAATGCTCTTTATAGTACCACAAAATTTCTAACACTGTCCTCCATGTTCTCTGCTATGGAAGTGTCTGGGAAAGTTTGTGGTTTCAAATTTCTGTCATAGCAAGTATGGTTACCTCCCTGTGCAAGCATTATAAATTTAACATCACTGGTGTCCTTGGCTTTCACTCCAGATGTATTTCTTAGCACAGATTTTTATCCTAAGAGCAGTCTAAGAAATAATGTACTCCCAAGCCTGTGGCAAAGGATTTCTAAATGTGATTCTGTGTCCTCCTGTGTTAGTTGTGATTTGAAATGGCATCTCCCTTTTGTACCATCACAGCAAGTCTTCACTCTTGCATAGTCTTGGCTTGGTTCATTTGTAGGTCATAAATACACCATCTTTTAGACTTACTCTAAAGCATTTAAACTGGAAGATAAACAGTACTTTAAATACTACTGTACCTAGTCAGAAATGCAATAATGGCTCAATATTTAACAGCAACACCCACAAAGGTTTTAGGGGATTTCCTCACCTTTCTTCTGTATTCTTTGTCCTATTATCCACCATTTCGTTCTTCTTCATTTTACTGGTAACTATCACATGGAGTTGCAGTAGCTTAGACCTGAGAGAGGTTGATTTTTACATAATTCTTGAAAATATTATTAATATAAAATGGCTTTGTGCTATTTGATTGTGAGAGTAGGGGGAAACTTCAAAGAGCTGTAACTCCCTTTGGATTTAACTCCCTTACTTTAAAATAACAGTATATCTGTATTGCCGAGAGGGGGCGAAAAAAACCCAGCAGACCTTCAAATTAATATTACATTGGCAGCAGGTTTTTACAGACTATTTTCAGGGCTGTGTGCTGATTCCCTGGCTTAATGAACAGTTTAATTTAAAGCTTAAAATTATTAAGTGGTCCTACCAGATTCATAAATAATGCAGTTTATAATATTCCTATCGAGCATATAAAACTACATTTGTCTTCCATTAACAACACACTTTTTAAGTAGCCTGACCTCTTCAGATATATAAGAACATGCAATTAATGCAATTTGTCACAGGTCCTTTACATTTTAATAAGATGTAATTAGTTGTCTGTTTAGTCTAATTAACTTTGAAATCCTGACAGTTCTTGCTCTCTCGTATAAAGCACAGCTCCTTATTTGAATTGCTAATACTGGACAGAGTGCGTCCATAAAGCAAGAAATTTAAATCTGTGTACCTTTGCAGACTAGGAGTTACTGAAATAATCTGCCAATATTTGCATTAACTTTTCCAAAGCATTTTTCATCAATCTGCGACAATACATGGGAGTCAATAATATGGGGGAGTCAATGTGGGAGGATTTGGGAAGCAGATGGAATTACTGTCCAGTACTATTAGACTTCTATTAATGATCACACAACTGAGTAATTCTGGTTTAGTGATACTTCTCATATTTCGGACATGATTTAACAAATGAGTTACAGACTCAGCCCCATGTAGATGTACATCCTTTGTGTTCTTTGAAGTTACCTGCATCTCATGAAGAATGAAGTGAGGTATTTAACAGATGACCTTGAAAACATGACATTTTAGTGATCACAGAAAGGCATTGGCTGCATGGAAGTAACATTGAACATTGAGGTAAAATCTACAGAATAGTTAAAAGATGTTAAAAGCACTGAAATTCAAATTTCAATTTTTTTTTCAGCTACATGATATGACAGTATATATTGATTTTAATGCAAATTATTACTTTAAAATATGACAGATTTATTTTATATTCTCCTCAAGATGATTTTAATTCCTTAGGGGACTGAATTTGCAGATAAATGACACACTTCAACTGAATAGTAAATAAAGTGCAGATTTGTCATTCTGTCCTCTCATGAATTAAATAATTCTCTGCAAATATACCGCAAAACTTAATGACCTTCAGAAACAGGAGAATGCAAAAATCTGTACAGAAAAAAAAGAGCATGTGGAGAACAGAAACCATTCAAAGAAGTGTTGATTTATGTTCAAATACAGCATACATAATACACATTTAATGGAAGGTTTTGAAAGTTGAAATAATATATATATTTTAATCCTGAAAAGAGGAATAATTTCAGTCTCGGGTTCTGTGCATGGCTCTCCCAGAATGCCAAGTAAGGGGATGTATAAATCTCACCTACTATAACATATAGACACTGACAGGGACAGAATGAGCACCAAAGCAAATATGAAGTAGAAATGATTTTTCTATTACTTTAGGTATTTCTAGCTGTCAGATAAAAATGAGAGCACTGCTAAAAATTTTACAGAATGACAGCTATGCCTCATGATTAACTCCTACAGTTTGATATATGAGGCAGAAAATGTGAAAAATATTGTGAAGCACCACACCTTGACACAATGATGGAATGCCACAGGAAGCGTGCTAACTCCAGAAGAATGCAGTAGACCACTGTTAAATAAAGGAAGGAGACTTTGGGTCCAGCCAAAAAAAAAAAGAAAAAAGAAACAATTAAACACTCTGTCTTTAGAAGAACAAAAGCTGCAAAACTTTTTTAGACAGCTGCCCAAGTTCTGATGATCTAGTTTGAACAGGATTACCCCTTGAAGTTTCAAGAGGTACAGAGGGTTTTGCAAACATTTGTATTACACCCGTTACAAAACATCAGGGGGCACAGCAATTCCAGCATCACAGATTTTGTTACAACTGACTATGCATTTTTTAAAAGCACTCAGATAGAGCATGTGAAGGCTCAATAGGCAGTAGTTATGTAGCTACACAATTTAAAATAACTGTTATAGTTTTATTTGTCAAAGTCTCTTCCAAGTCTGGCTATAAACACTAAAAAGCTGAAAATGAGTAAGTACCAAATTCACTGAACATTCATTTAAATGTACACTTAACATCATAAACTGGATCATAAACATACCATAAATATCATCATAAACATACCATAAACTGGATGCTTCTGTAAGTTTCATACTTCAGTATTGTCCTGTGCTCCCCCTTAAAGCCAGGGCCCTGTGCAAACCCCAGTTTGTGCTTAAAGAACTTTAGAGATTAGGAAATGGAATAAGGCCTGCAAAATCTCACCCAAACAGAAAGAAATCATCTTACTAAGTTCAGAAAAAAATGTAAGGCCGAATCACATGACAACAGACTTAAAAATATGTCAAATTTGTTATTAACTGATAGTAAGTAATAGATCTCTCCTGGGGAGTAAGGAGATTAAATATTGCATATCTAGGAGGTGAGAAGCAATCTTTCATTTAGACATGAGGAAAACTTACTTTTTCAGCCACAGCATTGCAGAAATGCTTAGAATCATAGAATCATCTAGGCTGGAAAAGACCTCTAAGATCTAAGACCTCTAAGACCTGTGACAGGTGCTTTGAATATATTTGTTTCAGAGCACATAGGCACCTAAGTTCATCTTTAGAAGTCCCTTCTAGCTCTAGAACCTTTCAAATTGTTCTAATCATAGAAAGAAAAGTCATTCCTAATAAGCAGCAACATATGGAGGCAAGTTTGGATCAATAGCAGCTTAGGAGATATTGTTTAGTTTCATAGCATATATTTTAAGTGAAATAATTTTTGTGTGCCTATAAAGAAAAATCACAGCAAGAGTTCTTACATTAATATATTCTAAATTAACTTGTGCCAGATGAGAAAGTCCATTGAAGGATTTGGGCATTGTTGACAGTAGCTGACATGCAGGTATGATTGATGTCTGCCTTCCCTCCAAGGATAAATGGAAAGCTGGCAAATGCCACATATACGTAATGCCTTCCATTTTAAGCCAGATTTGTTTTTAGACATCCTATTTGACATTTCCCCCTCATACTTCGAATTATTTCTTTGTGCATGTTGCGTGTTCAGGTAATATGTTTTGCTGTATAGTCTGGTTTTATCACATCTCCTTTAGGCTTTCTCCAGGCAGCTGCAGTTACAAATAGGCCAAAAAGCACTGCTTGTAGCAAAGATGAAATAGAGATTACCCATCAAAAAAAAGTTAAAAAACAAAAAAACAACAACAACAAAAAAACACCAAAAACAAAAACAAAACAAAACAAAACAAAACAAAAAAAAAAAAAAAGAAGAAGAGAGGCCTTTGTATGGAGTCATTAGCAGTACACTGAATTTTTATTCCACTCACTCTAAACTGCCATCCAGGCTACTGCTGATAAGAGGTAGTAAAATAATAAAGGAGAACTTTTGTCTTTCTGATATGTGCTCGGAAGTTAAAGTAACAAAAGCATGGAAAGCATTTCAAAGCTCTCATTAGCATACGGATGGTCCTGCTGGAGCAGCCTAATAAGGTTCAGGGAAGATGTCAGTTTTGTGACCTCGGGAATACAGATCTCAGGACATGTGAGATGCCAGTGGAGGTTTTACCCAGTGTCTCCTGTGATCTGCCATGCTGCTGACTGTTTTGTCATTTTCTATACCTGTTACTGAACAAATAACCTGATCTATGCTTCAGGGCTTCCTTCTATTCCTGCTTCTGTTTTCATCAAAATAGGAGAAAAAAA
>VYZQ01029766.1:0-37863 GCA_013400655.1 Mystacornis crossleyi
AAGAGGAGGTAACTTCACACACTGTGGCAATGTTTCCTACTCCCCATTAGTGATTAATACCAATAAAGCTGAAACGAAACTTAGAGGATAAATGACAGATAGCAACCAGTGAGATTTCCTGAAAGATTTTTAAAGGCTAATGATCCTTGAAATGTATAAAAATAAATTGCTTCATTAAAAACTATTTTACAAAATAATTCCTTCCTAGCAGCATATTTTCTTCAAAACAGTTCCCCTGTGTAACTACACCTGGGTAGTAAAATTTGATTCAGTGCTGTTCCTATGGGGCCACAGTCAAATGCCCTGATTAGGCCTGTGTCCCTGTGCCTCATCAGGGGAGCAGGTTTGGGGCTTAAAATGAGAGACATGTTCAAGGCAAGTCTGTTGGAGTTTTTACTTTCTGCCCAGAGACAGTGCCCTTGTTTCTGGAACAGCAGCAAGCGTGTTCAAACGTGAGTGACAGAGCTTCTCTGTAATGGGCACAGTGCTTGTGAGTCACACACATGGCTCAAACCACAGCCATTCAGCTCTAATTAAAGAGAACTTCACGAAGAATGTGTAATAATTAGCTTGGTGTGTAGTACACCATCCATGTCAGCAGCGTCTGCCACAAAGGTTGATTGAAATGTACTCACCCTGCCCACACTGTGCTCCCTGTTAGTCCTCAGTCAGTTCATTACTGTCCTGTCACACACAAACGGGACTCCACAGAAATCTGCAGAAAATTAGAGTAGAGACTATGTTTAAGTGGGTGGTTTCCCTCTTTTGGATCCCACACCACGCTAAAGCAAGGCAGATTTATCCATCAAGATGAGAGATCCCTGACCTACTGAAGATGAATTAACAACAAAAAAAAAATCTGTTGTGGGAATGTGGGCTTTTTCCAAGTTGTCTGCTGTTGTTGAGTTTGAACAGGCACAGTGCTTTTGAGCTATGACTGTTTATCAAATTAAATACAGATTATTTTTGCTTTGTTTCTGAAGTATTTAATGAATATAGACTGCTCATAACTTTGTTTGCATCAGTGTGTTTTCGTGCTCTTGCTGGGGATTTAGGAAGAAGTTTGTTTCACTTGTTTGGGGGCAGAAGGGACAGTTGACTTGCTGGCTTGGTGAGGCAGTGAAGTGACAGCCCTTTCAGAGGCCAGTGTGGTGTCTCAGCTGGGAAAAACATTAATTTTCTAGGATGAATTAACCAAACACACTTAAGCAGAGCTGCAGGTAGCATCATCCTTCTCCAGGGGAATTCACTGAAGGTTTTGTCACTGATGTTGGCAGGAGCAGGATCTGAGTGTGAGGAAGTTCACGTGTGCTTAAGAAGGTGTAGATGATATTTTAGAGCTGCCAGCATCTGCATCTTCACATTCAGTCGTTTAAAAAGCATGGTTTAAAAATGCTGCAGGCAGCCAGAGCTTCTGCATCATGTCCTTCCCTTTCAGGAAGCAGTTTGAATTTTCATGTGCTGTGTCTTATCTTGCCTTTTTTCTTTTTTTTTTTTCTTTTCTTTTTTTTTAACTTTATTTGGGTTTTTTAAGCAGTGTAGTTATTTGGGTGTAACTGCCATTGTGGCTGCAGTTGAGGCTCTGCAAGCCTGCTGTCCTGAGCAGCAATAGTCAGACAAATATTTTGTCAGGTTACAATTGGGCTTCCAGGGTAGGACGGGGCTGTTTTAACTCTGCTGGTAAATAAGTCGGCAGCTTCAGTGGGAATGGAGTTGCTGGTTTGAAGGACAAGTCAGGAAAGACTCACCCTCTGCCCTGTTGCTGGTAACTATCCCCAAACTATTCACTGATGCTCTTATTGGAAATCTATTTTTTGTCTAACCTCCTGAAGCAATTCTTCCGTAGTTTCAGGTGTTTAAAGGATCTTTAGTGTGACATCTGAAGTGTGTGGGCTGTTAGTGGTCAGGGTGAGACGCAGGCATCCTTCAAGGAACAGAATTTGTTTATCTGGGAGAGCAAAAGAAAGGATGGGGAAATCACGTTAATGTTAAAATACACTTGGGAAGTAAAATTACTTTAATAAATGTGTTTTAAGAAATAGGAATGTGTAGATCCTGTGTTTGGTCTAAGATCTCCCACCCCCCACACCTATCCCCAAAAAAGAAAATCAAAGTGAATGGAAAAAACCTGATTTTCCCCCCAACAGGACACCACAACGTCTGTGCGGATAGGTCTCATGATGGAAGAAATGATCTTCAACCTGGCAGATACACATCTGTTCTTTAATGACCTGGAGGTATGTAGCTGCTTATTTTATTTAACATCTTTCTCTGTAATCATTTGCATGTGGTCTGCACAGGGGGTTTTGGCCAAGAAACTTTTTATTTTTGACCCCAGAGAAATGGACCATAGCTGGCTTATTGGAAGCATCCCTCTGACAGCTCCGTTCTGTTCAGGAATCTCTTTCTAAATATGCAATTAACGATGACGGCCTCTTGCAGGTTTACCAAACGCAATAATGAGGACATTGCTGCTGCTTCTCCTGAAATTTGCTACTCAGTAATTTTATTAAGCTAAATTAGCATCGATCCTGTGGGGGCAGGCAGCAATTAGCTGAGGCAAAGCCGAGGTTTTGAAAACGGTCTCTGTTCTTGAGGAAGCTCTGTTGCACCCACAGAGCGGGAGCTCTGCTCAAGCTCAGGAGTACTGCAGGATGAAACTGCGAGAGTTTCAAGGGAACAGACCAAGAGGAAGAACTTCTTGCTGCTGGTGGCATGGTTAGACCTGACTATCTCTGACTCAAAGCGAAGATCCTTCAGAGTACGTGGTGAAAGGCAGGCAGTGCGCTGCTGGCAGAGCGCTGTCAGCAGCTGAGGAGCAGCAGTGGTGAAAATCTGTTGGCATTTGCAGTCAGAACACACAGTCTGAATGGATCGTGTACCCAGTGAGCAAGGTGGGATTTGTGCTGTGGGCACCTTGGAATCAAAACGCTGCCTGGAGGCATTGGGAGAAAAAAAAAATAAACCTGGCATCGCTGGGCAGACTTCTCTGGGCTTTTTTATTTTTTTCCCTTCACTTGAAAAAGGAAGAATTTGTTTCTGTGCCAGATGAAAGGAGAGAACTTTTTCTGTGCCTGAGGAGTTCAGCGGGAATTTCTGGTTCCTTCAGTGCTTAATTGCACCGTGGTCCCCTGTGTTAGGGGAGGTACAACCTTTCCTGCCACCTGGCTCCTTGCAGTCTTGAGGTTTCACTTGCTGAGAATTTTTATTTCCTTTCAAAGACGAGCTCCTGAACTGAACAGATTTTTCCTCTTTCAACTTTTTTCAGAAAGGGAGTTTGTGATGAGGGAAGGGAAAGTACAAAGTAAAAAAATCTTTCTCTTGGGGAAAACAAAAAAGAGAGCTCCTCTTTGGGAGCCCGGAGCCCAGGGCACTATTTCAGTAGTGATAATATTTACTACAGAAACATCACCTTTCACCCATCAGATCTCAAAATGTGATGCAGCAAAACTCCATGTCCTGCACAAAGTGACCCTCCAAAACCCCTCTGCCTTTCTAGACTTTTGCAAGAATTACCAGTTTTAAAATAAGTTTTCTTCTTTTTTTCACTTACTGCTCTAAAACTTCAAATGTAGCAGCAAATTGTCTGGCCTTCATCAAATTGTGCACATTTGTCAGTCAGTAACAGCTCTGGGCAGTGGTGGTTTGGTTTTAGCTGAGCTTTTTCAATGAAAAATTGAGGGATGATGGAGAATTCAAGGAAAGTAAATGTGCCTTACAGAATTTTACTTTCCAAAAAGGCCATGTCAGTTTGGAAGAATTTGCAGCAACAGAGTCATCCAGAGTTACCCACCCTACTCCTTCATTTAGGATGATAAATAAAAGTCACCTTTGTGTATTCACAGAGTCGTATTTAAGGGTCATACATCACTGAGTACTTGGCTTAAAAAAATATAGTGAATGACATCCTTAAAAATGAGAAAAAGGAATTAGTGAAAAACAGCACAGAGACAGATTCAGCTGTAGACCCACAGGCATTACCATATACATTAGCACCATCATGTGGTGCAACACTGGCCTGTACAGGACAAAATGAGCTAAAAGTGCACAGGGCAGAAACCATTTCTGACCATCTTCTGTGCTGGGGCAGAGTTCGAGAGGCTGCAGCTGACACAGCAGTGGGAGAGTTGCCCATTCAAATCCAAATCAAGAGTTCTCTTACCAGATGATGCTAAACACAGCAAAACACTTCTGAACTGGAATAGTTCCAGTATATAGCTCCTCTTTTTCTGTTTAAAAAAAAAAAAAAAAAAAAAAAAAGAAGATTCTGAAACTCTGGTTAGCCAGGGTTTTATCTTTTCTTAGGATCTACCCAGAAGGGATTCAGGTAATTGTTTCCTGAAAGCATTTTGGCTGTGCTTGGGAGTGGAAATCATGGATGAGTGCAAACGTGAACCAAAAGATGCGTTCAGATGGATCTGTCCAGATCCATCCTGCTCCCACCCATCCTCTCGTGCTGCTGCAGTCCAGTAGACAGGCCAGGCTCCAGCTGATTCCCCCCAAACCTCAGGGCAGTTGTGTGGAAGGAGGCTGATCACTGGTCCCCAGGGCAGATGGGTGACTGGAGGAGTCTTAGACTCCTGCTAAAAATTTCAGTCTTTTTACAGAAAGGGGTTCTCTGTTACAGAAGGGGATTCTCTGTCAGCAAGTTAAGTCTTACGGGCAGACGAAATCCCTACAGTCTGCAAGTGTGAGCCATGCAAGGTGTTGTGCACAAAGGGCTCTGATCGTGCTGCAGAATATATCAGCAAATATTCACCTGACAGGAGGTGTTCTCCTCTCTGCTCCCCTTTTGGGAAATGGAGGAGAAAAGAACTTACCCAAGGTTACAAATCACAGTGAAGTTAAAATACAACCTCTGGGCTTTCCAGGGTTGTGTTTTTTCCCAGATGCCTTTTGTTCACAGCACAATTCTGGCTGAAGAATAGCACCTTCCACCCCCAGTCCCTCTGGAGATATTATTGTCTGGCTCTCTGGAAAACAGGTATTAAGGACAGGAGGACCGACAAGGGGATGAGGAATTAACAAACAAGGGGATTAGTGTGTTTACAAGTTGCTGCCTTTCAGAGCCTTCCCTGGAGGTTTTGTGTTCTGGGAGCTGTTAACCCCCACCCCATGAGGGATGCAAGCTCCACTGATCGGTGAATCCATGAGATGTTTAAAACTCTCTAGCACAGTCCCAATCCACAAACAGGCTACGTGTGCATTTTTAAGTTGCTTTCATACCTACATGAGACATACCTTGAGAGTATTCAGAGGGAATGTGAGGGATAAACAGAAGGAGCTGCTCAGGAGCCCTGTGTTTCACAAGGAGGCAGCAGAGGCTTTCTCCAAGCCAGCAGTGCCATTTAAAGCAGCTCAGGCCCCTTAAACTGTGGCTGGTCCCACCTGGAGGCGGCTTGTGTAGCACCCAGAAACAGCCCAGGAGTCCAACCAGATCAGTGCCCAGAGCTGCAGGGGCTGACTGAGGTCTCGCTGAGGTGTGGGCTGTGTGTGCCACCCATCATCCACCCTGAGATCCCGGAGCATCGGCCTGAACGTCAGCAGATGTGAAGCCTGGGCCGTGTCCCCATCGCAGCCTTCCTGCCGTTCGAACCCCCCCCTCCTGTTCAGCAGCTGGGATACCCTGCTTTGATTCCCCGCTCGCCGAGATTCCAAGGAAGTTCTGCGAGAGTGAAAAATCAGTCCTGTAAGCCAGTGGGGAGACGTGGTGCTCGCTGTGGCTGCAGCCAGCTCCCCGAGCTCCCCCGTGACACGAGAGGCGCAGCCGGCGCTATGAGGTAGCGTCTCAGCCGGTGTCAGGGTATTTTATTAAGTTAGAAATGTGATAGCTACTGTTGTCACACTCCAGTGTACAGAACAATCCATTCACAAATGAGAAAAACAGATCCCTCCACAAATGCCTTTCCCCTGACTTAATGCCCCGCATCGTACAGCTGGAGTGGAGTGGGCTGCGTCCGAATTACCCCAGCGTGGGTCACAACAGCTACTGGGAGGGGGCTTAGAAAGTGCTGGGGTTGGAGGAGAGAGAGGGGTGCCAGCAGAGAGCTGCTCTTCAGCTGCTTGGCTGCAGTTAGATACAGCAGTACACACTTCAGTGATGGGTTGATAACAAGATGCAATTCTGTGTCTTTTTGAGAATTATCTAAAACACTGCAGAAAATCTCATTATTATGGACAAGAACTATCTGTCATGTTCTGCCACTGACAACAAGTTTGGTTACTTGTTTGGGGATTGTTTGTTTTTTTTTGAAAGAGGCTAGTTAAAAGTAATTCATCAAACTCATAATTGTGTAAGGAAGGTAAAACAAATTCTGTGGTTTACAGAATACTGAATTGATGAAGAATTACTGCACCTTGGTTAGCTGCAGTTGTTCTGACTTCAGAGTCTCTCAGCTTTTAAACTCTTGCAAAATTAACCAAAGCAAGAGATAGTGTTCATCAGCTTGCAGGCTTTCTGTTCTGTTCTCACCTGTAAGGCTCATGGAGAAAGGAGAGTTAAGGTTGTGGGAGAAGCTTCCCGATTTTTCTCTTTCTAATCTTAATGCTGAGACTGGGAAAGAAACCAAAGGAATAACATTTCTCACATTTTTGAGGCAGGGCCTCCACCATTCGAACAATGAAGGATTTTGGAAGATAAGATCTAGAGCACATACTTCATGCAGGCTGAGCTCCAAGTATATTCTGGTTAAATTTCCTGTGCACAGATTTCCTCATTACTGACACACATTATTCCTCAGCTCTGTCTGTGGCTGGGGCAGTGAAGGAGTGTTGCCTTCAGTGCTGCAGCCCAGCTTCCCTGCACATCAAAGGAAGCTCAACCCCCTCGGAACAAACTGGGAAAACACCGGTAGGACAGGCGTCTCTGGAAATCTCTCTGGGACAGATCTTCTCCCCCTGTAATTATGTGGGCATACACCTCCTGTCCAAAGCAGTATTCTCACAGGGGGAAAGGCTGCCAAGTCTCTGCCTTATCATGCATACAGAGTAGAAAAAACACAGCTTTCCTGGCTAAAACAGAAGCATCTCTCTCCCTCCTGTCTGCACAGGAAGGAGTTCCACTCACTGTGTTATTCAAGAGCTGTTGTGCCCTTAGATAACAGCGGATCTCACACACACACTCTCTGTTCATATTTTGTGCAAGTGCTATGTGATACTTGTTGCTAACAATTAACTGGCTAGACTACAGTACTAACAATATGTAAGATTTTATCTCCTTAATATTGCACTTAAATTTTGCATTATATTATTTCGAGCTTTTTGCCACAACATCTACTCACTACTGTATTTTTTTTCATCTGCCTCTCAGGACTGTGACCAGATCCACATAGATGATGTTTCCTCAGATGATAATGGCCAAGATCTAAGGTATGAGATCTCCCAAGCTGGGAGCTGCAGGACTGGCAGTCCCCAGCCATTTGGAAGTAGTAGGGGCTGGTCAGTGATTCTCAAACCTGCACTCTCTCCCCTCTGTGCTGTCTGCATTTGTCAAGCACACACAAGCAGAGTCCTGTTTCTCACATCGTTGTGCCTGTGCCTTCTGTCAGGCCCCTGACTATGCTAAACTTTGAACCATTCTGGGAAATACATCTACATTAGGTTGAACTCCAGTCAGACCACACCAGCTTCTGATATGATTTGACCAGACAGTTGTCACAGCTGTGGCCAAAATGCTTCAAAACCAGACCGAACGTTTTCCCTCTGCCCAGTCTGTAGTGAATGGGCTTAGTAGTAATGAGCTGGACTTTGCTGTGCCAGATCCTTGTTGAAACTTGTACCCAAACTGCACCAAACGTTACCATTGCCTGTGTGAGTTGGGTCATCATGTTCATAGAAACTACTTCTGTACAATTCCATCTACTTTTCCCAAAGCGTTGCCTGCAGAGCCACAGTAAAGGGACAAGAATGAAATGTGCAGAACTCCTACAGAGCTTTGCAATTTGTGGTTTTATGGATGATTATTGTGAGAAATTGATGCGGGAACAGAACATTTTTTAGACCTGTGCTGGTAATTGTGCTAAAGACGAACTTCAGTTCTGTACAGCGTGTCCTGTGTGTGTCTCTGCTGCCACTTGTCTCCACATTTCTTCTCCATCGTTTCCCCTCCCTGCTGGCACTGTGCAGGCTGTAATTACACTGACCTCTCCCCTTCCCTCCTCCCTCTCCCAGCACGTATAACTTCTCTGCGGATGGCTTCCACAGTTCCAGTGCCAGTGCAAACCTGTGTCTGGGCTCGGGTGTTCACGGGGGAGTTGACTGGATGAGGAAATTGGCGTTCCGCTACCGCCGGGTGAAAGAGATGTACAACACCTACAAAAACAATGTGGGGGGTAAGTGCCAGGGCCCGGGCAGCCAGCAGGCCTTTCATCTCCCCAGAACCTGGAGGCCCTCTCGGGGCATCTCTGGAGGAGGCGTAGGGAGCCCCATGGTGCGGGTGCTTCACAGTGAGCTGAGCAAGTGCCTCCGCAGTCACCCTGAAATGGGGTTCTGTACAGGATTTGCAGGAGTCACACTAAAATACCTGGTTTAGTGGTTTGAAAAAGACTCAAGTCCAAGTGTGAGGCTTTATTTTGTAATTTATTTGGCAGGAAAGCAACCTTCTCCCATTTTCCAGAATGTTTAGCAGGCAAGCAAACAGTTCAAAACGAAATATGCTCTTTTTTTTCTACACAGCATGTCTGATCTCTGTCTGAAGGCTTTCTTGTATTATAACTACTTGTTTTTAACTCCCCCCAAAAATACAGCCAGATATTGGGGTTCCCTGGGTTCCTTCATCTCACCTGGTTCCAGACAGTTCTTCCAAGAGATTCTCAGCTTCCTTTTCAGAACATGAGTGCAGGTTTCCCTCTGACTAGAAAAAGAAAGAAGCAAAACTCACAGTATCACCTCAACTTCTTTATTGGTTGGAGGACAAGTCAACCTTGCATGCACTGGAAATGGGGCATGGCTTTCCAGGAGAAACAAAACCATCCTGGCCTCAGGTGTCTCTCTGCCCAGGCCGCTGCCCACGTCACACAGCTCTTCCATCCTCTTGCTCGCTTCCCATGCAAGCTTTATGCTCACTCCAAGAAAGGTGTTCCAAGGAGGTCCCGCAGTGTGTGCTTGACAGAACAATTCCACCAGAGGGGAAGGAAGCTGGGCTGCAGCAGCAGAGGATTGTGCTGCTGTCGGGCTTCACGGACCTCAAGGCAGAGCCTTGGCGTGGCATGGAGTGACGGAGGGAGGCAGTGGCACCAGGGCCAAGAGAGGGGCAGTGGGAGAGTTCAGAACACAGCAGGTGCCCTTCGGCGTTGTGCTTACAGAGCCACGCAATTCCCTTTCTGGGCTTCTGCAAAGACACTTTCCCTGCTTGCAGGTTTAATAGGAGCTCCTAAGAGGGAAACCTGGCTGCAGCTGAGAGCAGAACTGGAAGCGCTGACTGATCTCTGGCTCACACATGCTCTGAAGGCGCTGAATTTGATACATTCCCGGTAAGAACAGCTCAAAGAATTGCCTGTGGGTTTGAGCCAGGAGCTCCTCTGCTTCCCTTGTGTTCCCCCTCTAAACAAATGGAGACACATTTACAGGACTTTGCTGGCCAGGCCTGTGGGAGGCCAGTCTGCACACGTTTGCCAGGCTGAGTTATCAAGGGTTGGGGGGAGCTTGGGATGATGAACTGAGCAAAAGCACAGCAGGCCTTTCCTTGCCTCTCCTTGGCTCCCTCATCCATGGCACCATTTTCATGGGAGCAGGTTTAGAAAAGAGAAGGGGGAGGAAAGGGCCCTTCTGTCCCTGACCACTCCCAGAACCCAGCGTGGACTTTACTACATTGTGTTTAAATTCCCACCAGATAGATCCTGGCAAGCTTGCAGTAAGGCTGCATCACTGCTGCTAGTTTGGTTTATGTTTTTTTCATTCTACTGAGCTGATCAAAAGACCTCTCTGGTACTCACATTATCTTCCTCTGGCTGCAGAATCCCCCACTGGCTCAGGAACTTCCAGTGGCAGGAAAGGTTTGCTTCCTACCATCTTTCAGTCCAGACTGAAAGAGAGAAACACAGATTTCTAATAACTTCTGTTTTCTAGGCCCAACTGTGTGAATGTGTTGGTCACCACAACTCAGCTTATACCAGCTCTGGCTAAAGTGCTTCTCTATGGACTGGGCACTGTCTTCCCCATTGAAAACATTTACAGTGCAACAAAAACAGGTAAGAGCAAACTGACTGAGGCCTCACCTAAGACAGGCAGGTTTTGTCCCTAAGTCAGGCACAGACATCCAACCTGATTGTAACAAGCAATGAGTGAGCTTTATTTTTATCTCCATACTTACAGATGTCTAATTCACATCCTGACTCCCACACTTAACCTAGTACAGACTGCAGGGAAAAAAAATTTATCAAGCACTTCTTAAGTGTCTGCATGGGGGAGTGAGCCAGATACAGAGATCTATATCCCCCCTATGGAGCACTGACTGCACACGGGATGTCCAGCTGCACCCAGCTGGAAGGAAGGCCTGGTTGGACCTGTTACAGAAACACCGCTTGGATCCTCTTACTCGTGCTGAGGGGTTGAGTGTGCTGAATGAGCTTTGTGAAGCTCTGGGAGCAATAAGTACTGATAGGGTTGGCTTAGGGCTTTTTTGTATTCTGTTCTTTCTGGTGTGTTGGAACCTCTGAGGATTGCATTTTCATGTTTTTACTGCAACCAGAACGAACAGAAGAGGGCTCTGGAAATGGAATGCCGTGAGTGTCACATCAGTGTGCCAGCTGGTGGCCTAAGCAGGGCATCGCAGTCACAAAGCTCACAGAAAAGCAGCAGCACTTGGAAGTCCTTGGCTGGCAAAACAAGTGCTAGTAACTGTCAGGAGATGGAGAGGATCCACCTCAGAAGAGGATCCAGTTTGGTTCCAGTTTGAAAAGAAAGCAAAGGATGTTGCAGCCAGTTCAGCTGGGTTATAACTGCGGGTCCCGTACCTGAGCATTAGCTCTGCCTGTGGTGTGTGTCCAGATAAAAACATGTATCTTCTCTTGTGTTGCTTAGGGAAAGAGAGCTGTTTTGAAAGAATAATGCAGAGGTTTGGAAGGAAAGCCGTGTACATTGTAATAGGAGATGGTGTTGAAGAGGAACAGGGAGCAAAAAAGGTACAGTTTGTGGATACCATGCTGGATTCTTCCAAGTTTTGATTGCAATGACCCTTTCTTTATTTAAGCATTTAATGAAGGTCCCTCCATTTGAAGCAGTTCACAATTTTGTCTCATTTCTTGATATGCTAAATCTTCAACAATCACCTTGTCAGAAATTCCATACTCTAAATCCCCCCCACTTTGTCAGCTGGTACAATATTTCAGGTAGTTGCTGTGTCACATGTTCCAGGAATCATTCTTGCTTAATAAAGATGGCTATAAAGACATGAAAAGGGAAATTCCAGCGTGTGATCTCAGATGAGCAGGCAGAGTGAATTTCTGATCTACACATGTTGCTTTTGTAGATTCTAAATTGTTGGCATTAATTTTGAATTACTTACTAGAATATGCCTATATCCATACATGTGTTTATATTTATGACTCACTGAGATCATGGAGTGTAAGTTCATTATAGCAAATACCAAAGGGGCTTGTACAGAGTTGCTGCCTTTATCAATGACTTATGGATCAGTGTGATTAATTTCACAAGCAAAATGAAATTAGAAAGTTGTACTGAATACCAAGAACAGAAACTGCAAAAGCAGTGAGGTCAGGAATAATGAGAATTGGAACAGCCAAAGTTTTCATTTCCTAAACTTTTGAACAGAAACCTGCCTGGAACCTCCATTTACTTGGCTGTAGAGGGCCAGGAGTACAATTTGTTAATGGCAGACATTATTTGCAAGATGTCTTTGTGCAGCCTGGGTCTCGTGCTCCTGATGTGACTGGAGAGATGCGATGGAGCTGCGTTTGCTCCAGGAGCATTGCACAGGAGTGGAGATGCAGGAACTGGCTGCATGAGCTCCATCTACAGCAAACCTGGTAATTTTTAACAGATACACACACGACTGCTGTAGCTCAGGTGATGTTGAATATATTATACCACAGGAATTCAGCTACACAGCTGAACCTTGTGCTCGAGGACTTGGTGTCTCATTCTGACTGAAGATCCTGCAAAGCCTTTCCAAGCAAATTTGAGCTCTTGGTTGTACAAGCCCAGGAACAAAGGGATCCCAGCAAATAAGGTGGGGAGCACGTGTTCTATCCCTAGAACAGCAGAATAAACCCTATTTTCCTATAGTGTCTTTTCCTGGTCAGTGGAAGCAGCGCTGTCTGCACCCACCTTGGAAAACTGCCTGAAGCTGCAGCTGGTTTTGTAGCTCCTGAAGGGTTAAGGAGCTGTCAGGAAGAGTGCAAAAGGCCCGGCCGGGGCAGAAGTGACAGTGGCCTGCGCCTGTGGCAGCTCAGTGCCACACTTCAAAGGCGGCGGGGCAGTGAACAGGACTGCACCAAAGGCTGCAGGGGCTCTCAGCTGCGGAGGTTCCGCAGTCTCCTGTGCTGGGATTCAGGAGCCTCCTGCTCGGGTCTCCTGGCCTAAGCAGCTCGGCCATTAGAGCACATTCTTTGCTGGGCCGTTGCCTCCTTTGATTGATGACAATCATTAATCAAACCTTCTGCACACCTGAGCTTTATACAGAGAAAACAAAAGAGGGAGGGGACAGGCAGAGAGCCCTTTGCTGCTTTGCTGACAGCGCTGATAACATCTCCAGTTTCGTGGGTCATTTTTCTTCACCTGTCTGATGAGTGATAAATCTCTACCTGCTAACAACAGGAGTGGCTGGGAGGCCAAGTTTTCTTCTGGTTTAAGAAAGAAAAACAGATAATTTAATGGAAGGGGTTTAATAGAAACTGGGGGAGGGAGAAGGAAATAACCTTTCCCCATAAAGTGAAATTGCAGAACAGTGGATTTCAGTCACTTCAGCTGTCTGGGTTTGCTTGTTGTCTCTACACACACTGGTCAGCAGCTCAAAGGAAACATTTGTGTACTGGTAGGCAACAGGCAACACACCAGAGAGAAGCTTTAGTTGTATTTAAAGGTTAGAGGAGTGTCCATAGGTACTCTGTAATGTAAACATCTGGAACCACTGGAATTTTTTGTACACATGTAGGTACGACTGGAAAAGGAGCATCTCCCTTCCTGATTATTTCTCTAGGAAGTGTATGTTCTCTGAGGCTTTGTTGAAGCACTTTATGCAGAAGCAGCGTGGGTACGGGTGAATTCCTGCGGTGAGAAAAGACTCTTAGAAGTGTTACACCCATGCTGGAAGGGACGAAGTGCTGTCAGTTGAGGCTTTCTGTACATTTGTTACCACATATATACCACTGACCGGGCAGAGACTGGCATTTTTGGAGAAGGCAAAGAAAATCACAGTGCAGAAAGGAGCTGTGTCTTTAACTGCTTTAACAGTCGTGGAGGAGAAACAAATCCAGTGCAAACCCCAGGCTCACCAGAACACACCAAGGAAAGTTGTATTTAAGATCTAAGAGCATGTTCTAATTACTTTGAGCTTCTCTCTGTGCAAGCTCAGGGGATCAGAGCTATTGCTGAGGAACTCTGCTGTTCAGGGATGCTCTCAGGGCACTCTGATTACAGGTAACGTTCCAGGTCCCCAGTGCAATTGAACTGCACTTGTTTCACAGCAGTGAAAAAGTTGATGCTTTGTCCTCTTTCAGATGCAAGTCTTGTTTTTCTGCAGTACATTCACAAGTTCTAGGAGAATGATCAGGATAGTATAAAGAAGGTAGAGTAGGTCACAGGTCACAGACCTTCCAGAATTTGTCCAGGTGCTCAGATTTCAAGTGGAACAGGCTGGTTAAAACTTGGCCATGTGTGTACATGGCTTCAGATTTATCACAGCAAATACAAATTCAAAAACAGGGAGGCAGAAGAATAATTTAAGATAATCTCCCATAAATGGGAGTTAGGACAGTTTTTAGGGGACAGACTGTTTTATAACCCTAATGCACCTTCCCCTGAGGGAACAGTGTTACATTAAATGAATAACTGATCTGAGCAATAATACCAGTTCCTACATTTATAGGAAACGCTGTATGACCTACTGTTCCAGTTAATTGGGAAGGTGAATTGTTAGAAAGCATTTTAATTGTGGCATTTTATCCCTTCATTTACATTTTAATAAATTTTAATAACTTCCTTTTACAATAGATAGATTTAATTTCCTTGTCTGTGAATCACTGATAACAGCTTTCACTACTGACGTTCGCCTAAAACTGTTTCCAGTAATGCTGCATTTCTAGAAACGCTCCTAATTAATTCATGTGTGGAAAAAAAAACAGGAGCATACTAAAAAAGTTGAGTATCCAGCCCACATCCTCCATCACCTGTGAAGCAGGACACTCCTAAATTGTGGAGGATGTGTCTCCTGTCTGTGCAGGAGAGACAGATGAACAAAGAGACACCTCCCAAGTCATCTCTTCCTCCCTCCTCCCTCCCCCCTCCCCTAAGAGGAGCCTCCTTGCCTCTGGCACCGTGCCAGCCTGGTGGCCAAGTACAAAACTCGGCTCCCGAGGGTACAAACTAAGAAAGTTGTTTTGATCTCAGTATTATACAAAAACAACAAAAAAAAATTCCACTCTTTTGGTTTCACTCTAGCACAACATGCCCTTCTGGAGAATCTCTTGTCACGCTGACCTGGAAGCTCTTCGGCACGCCTTGGAACTTGAATATTTGTAGCAGACCCCAACATCTTAGCACTGGGAGGGCTTCACACAGACTCTTACGTCGGTTCCACCTCTTCCTCAACATTTTCTTAGTAAAAAAATCCCACAGCAACTGCAGTTTTTCTTTTTCTTGAAGGAGAACCCTTTCAGTGGAAGCCTTTAAGAACTTGCAGCCAAAGAATATTGTCTCAAGTCCTCCTTCCTTTGGACAGAGGAAAGTCCTCCTGATCAGTCACTGGGATGCTGCAGTTGCTGGCTAAGGTGGAGACACAGAGCTCTAATGGCCTTTTTGCCATCAGCAAGGCAAATGCTACAAGTCTGGGTCTCCCTGTCAGCATTCTTGGTTTTGAAAGGGGAAGAGGACACAGCACGGAGTCTCTGCACAATCCATCACATCACACAGGACCTTCTGAAAATAGCAGTGAAACTGTTGATTTTTTTGTTTTGTTCTGGTTTTTGATTTTTTTTTTTTTGTATTTTTTTAATTTATGAACTAATCTCATTACTCTGGTATTAAGCTCTGTACCTGTGTTTTTCATCTGGCTTTTGGGGGGTGGGGGGTTGGGGAAAGTCTTACTGTTCTAAATTAATAGTTCATTTCTCCAGAACAACCTCTGGGGAGAATCATATTGTGTACATGAGTAGTAAGGACACATGGTACTGCTGGTAAGAACTGCAGCTGTGTTTTTGACCCTTACCAAGATGGTGCATGGACTGTGCATGTGTCTCCACGGTGCCTTATGCTGCCGTCTTGGGGCTGAGCATGGGGAAAAAGTACCTTGTGATGAGTGAAAGGCATTAAATAAAAACATGTTTACATTTTGGGGGCCTGGATTACCTGCCTTCTCTCCCGCCACTCTTGCATCTAGAGGCAGGATGTGGAATGTGTGCTCTCTGTTTCAAGGCTGGCCTGGTAATCTTGCTGTCGAAATATTTAAATTCTCTGGGCCTGGATGAATCTCTTACTCTGGAAATGGCTGATTGCTCCTTGCCGTGGCAGCAGGTAAGGTCAGAAGGATCAAAGCCCCTCTGGAAGGAGGTGCTGGAGATGCAGTAAGTGCTGCTCTTACTCAGGGGCTTACACAAGGGCTACACCAACCTGAGGGATACTCCTAAAAACATCTAGAGAAAACAGTGCTAGAGATGAGAGGGGCTCTTCTGCCAAGCTAAAGCAGAAAATCTGAAATTAATGCAAAGCAGCAGCCCCACAGCAGCTGTGACACGTCAGCATGGCCAAATCCCACCTTGCAGTGGAGGCTGTGGGGGCATTTGCAAAGAGCTGCTCCCTGGGCTTAGCACAACTCCATCCAAAATGTCACTTTTCTAGCAGAGGCAGTGCTGTTCTCAGGGCTTGCTGAGCAGAATCTTTTCCTCGAGGTTTCCCTGCTGTAAGAATGATTTCCTTCACTTGTGGTACAACTTCCTATTTGTGACAAAGGGAGTGGAGAATTGACTGATGCTTGCAAGATAAGGTTTCTGGTAAATAAACTACTGAAAGAAGAATAAATGCCAGGAATTGCAGACTCCTAGAGAAGCACAACTGCAGCTTTTAATACCCTGTCACTCAGCTAATAGATCTTCCTTGAAATTCCAAATTTAACACCTGACTTGAGTCAATTGTCTGAGCACTGATTCTGGTTTTTTTCTTAAAGTTTCTTGGAAGATTTTGCTTTCTGAATATATGTAAAGGTTTGAAAGCTCTTGGTGGTGTTGCTGACATTCTTAGCAGAGCTTTAGGTGGGACACACGAGGGTCAGGAACACGGATCTGTCACAGGGCTGTCACCACTTCCTTCCAGTCACCGTGGCACAGTCATCCCTCGGGAGTTCCTGTTCCAAGGAATGTAGCGTGGGTAGAAGAGGGGAACTACAGCAGTTCTGTACTTGGGAACACACAGAAGGCCTGGGAACATGCACAGATACTTGTGCAGGTCTTGCTCAGCTCCTTCACCTGTGGTTTTAGGCATTTCTACATTTTTTACATACGTCACTAGGATTTGGTCACGTGTTATTTTAGAGGAGGAAATAAAACAACTTTTATGTAGAAATTCTCATTAATAAAAAAAAAACCTCGACAGGCTGGAACGGGTGCCAGAAAGCAGTGGGGTTTCCTAAAACAATTTGTACATCTTGTACATCTCTTTCCTCTTCCTCTAGCACAAGGCCTCGTTTCAGCATCCCAATTCCACGGGGAAGACCAAAACATCATTTCAAGCTTTCAAGTTTTGTGCTTTTCTGTAAACAGCAGCACTGGGAACATGAACTGTGGTTGCTTTACAAATGCACAGAACAAGGTAAATGCAGGAGCAGGAACTTTAGATAATACTCACAGATTTTACAGTGAGGTGTTTCACAAGCTCCCTGTGTCTTCTAACTTCTGAATAAGACATGCACACAGAAGCCTTGCCCAGCTCCTGCCCTGTCGAGGGGCTACAACTGCACTCGCCAGGAGAGGCCCCATTTCTAACCCACAAATACACCCAACAACGCTGTGCCCCAGTCCAACCCCCGTGCAACCACTGAATAAATGTTACACAACATCAAACCGGCCAGGCTTGGAGCCAAAGGTCCCACACTTGGACACAGAAGATGCCAATGTAAGTGAAATTACCTGTGACCTGGAGACTGTGCAGAAATGAACATTCCTCCAGACTGAACCACAACTGGAAATCCAGGAACACAGAACATTTTTCTAAAACAGTTTAATAAAAAAGGGTGACGTTTCTTGAAAAATTGGAGAAACCCAAAGCATATCGTGTGTGTCACCTGCCTTAGTCACAAAGAAACACAATTGTCAAAAAAGATATTTAAGTTTAATACAAATTTTATACAAAGAAAATGTGAAAAAATACTTCCATATGCTAAAAGCAATTATGCTTCACAAATAAGGCCAGCTAGGCTAGTTTTGACACAACTGCAATTAATGAATATTCTGTTCTTGCTTTTTTTTTTCCTTCTAATACTTTTTTCCCTCTAATCTGGGTACTAGCTGGAGACTGTACAAACCGCATTCTTATATAAACAATGGGAGAAATCAACATGACTAAAATGTACAACAGAATGTACTGGAATGATATCATACAATTAATTTTCTCATATACATACATCACCTTTGCTTTGCTTTCGTTTTACACAACATACAAAATGGGACTACAGTCTCAGTGTAACAGACAGCATCTCCAGGGGGTACTTCCTCTCATACTGTACTGCTTCATGCTTACATAAAAACATAAATTCCATCATATAAATAATACATGCTCTGGCCCAGCATCCAAAGTCCTTTGCCCATGTTTCCCAATCCGTGTTTTTCTCCACACCTAGTTCATGTTCAAAGTCCTCTGGGAGGATTTTTAAAAAATAAGAAAACTGTAAAGCATAGGAACACACTTTACTGTCCTCAGTCTTTGATATCCGTAATCAGAAATCCTGCTACAACCAGCTGCTATTAGACTTCCCAAATTTTCTGATCTTAGACTGAATGATATTTTAAATTAATTTTAACCTGTAAACAACATTAATATTGTTGTCAGCCTGGTCATTCTGAAAAACAATGTACATTTTTATGGATTTCAGGTCCACATAATTTGCCTACTAGAGTTAACTGAAAGATATCCTTCATCACTTGGTTGTTCAGAAAAATTCCACAAGAGTTTCAAAGTGCAGAATCTTTTTTCACTCCAAATGCAAAACGTTGTTCAGATTCTCAGATTATTTGATGCAGTTTCCCAAGACCAGTTTTCAGCATTAGGTTGTGGTAAGGCTGTTTTAAACCTTCCTTTTCCAACTTCAAACGCTCTTTATAAGTTAAAGTCAATACAAATATAAAAAGGAGATGGTACTCTAATGACATCCACAAATTGTACATTATTTACAAAAGAAGCATAGATTTAATATGGATCTTACCTCTCCTCAGCTTTTCTAAGCCAGCACTAATGCTTTACATTAATGTAGTGTAATTAATGCTTTGTACACATACACAAAGCTAAAGTCTGAACCTCTGAGGTTAATCCAAAGAACTGTGTTTGTTTGTCACATTTCTATTAGATTTATTTATTCCAACAATTGTATGAACTTCTTGTTAGCAGTTAGACTCTTCGTACTTGGACTGGCATTGTGGTCTGAACATACTGAACTCCAGTTCTCATTGCCACTGTCCCAGCAGAAGGACTTACCACTACAGGAATGGTCTGTGGATTAAAACCAAGAGAAACAGATTGTTATGTTAAAGGTCACATGAACATGACCACAGAAATAGAGATTTATTTTCCAGGGGAAATCCAGAACAAGTTCCAATTTTGTGCAAGAACTAATACCTTTATTACCGCAGTATTACCTCATTCCAGGGGAGAGAGTAGTGCATTACTTCCCTATAGCCAAGAGTTTCTGTGTCCTCATCACTGCTATAGAGTTACAGGGACAGGAGGTGCTATAGGGGCTGCACACACTGCCTGTGCTTGCAGGGTGAGGGTTTCAGAGTTACATCCAGTTATGTATTTTCTGCAAACTAATACATGGGAAGAAGAAAAAGGGCTAAGAAAATGCTTTGTCATTTGAAAAAGTTCTGACAAATCAAACTGGAGTACAAAAATACCCTTGTTTATAAGTATATTCTTGTTACACATTACTTAAATCTTTTTCCCCAAAAGGAACTTTCCCCCATGCATTCAGTCTACACAGAAGAGAACAAAGAACATCCATCTGAACAAAAAAAAGTACTTAAGTTAACTTCTGCACAAATCAATAGCAAAAACATCAGCATTACTGGGAACTGTCTTACACACCCTGTAAAAATATTAATATAGAATAAACTTTTCACTTCCATCATACAGATCATGATTTATACATCTCAACAAATGGAGTTTCAGGACATCTCTATAGGTGATAATTGATTCTACAGATGCAGAGACAAAGGCACAAGAATGTTAAACAATCTGGTCAAGGTCACATCACTCTGGAGATCTGTAAGAGGATTTATTGAACCTAAAGTCTGTATCTTAACCTTCCTCCAAAAAGGTGAGAAAGTCTAGAAATGTCTCTACCATACAAACTGCAAAGTGTGTTCCAATACAATTCCAGTGATGTACAACTGGTGATCAGACAAACGCATCCATTTCAGTTCACAACATCTTGTGGAAGAAACAGGGAGTGAGATTTTGAGGAACCTGAAAGGGATGCACAGATCATCCCCCAATGGTAGTGTGACATTCCAGAGAGAACAAGGAAGAACAAATACAAGTTCACAGAAGCCCAATGTTTCCCCACACTGATTCAAGAAACCACATGAGTGTCTCAATGATATTCCACAAAGACTCTGAGTATCCCTGCTGAGATGGATTACAGCTCCTTTGTGACTGAGTCTGTGCCTTCCAGAAGCCTACTCATTCCATTCCCTGGAATGCAAAGATGATGGGTTCATATTTTTACATTATTTTAACTGCAGAAATAATAAAAACAAACATGGGACCAATCTGCCAAATAAATTCAAGATTGCTGCCATTGTGTTATGATTTCAGATGTGTTTACAAGGCTCAATGGAAATGGTACCCAGAAGATACAATGGAAGTTGTTCAGAGAAAGAAATTCCTAGTTGGACACAAAGTGCAAACTGAATTCTAAAGAAGCCGTTACGTAAGTCACTGTCAGTACTAGACGTGGGGAAATTAAGGTTGCCACAGTTGCCTTTTAAATATACACACTTACACACATGGAAATAATTACGTTTCAGTTCTTAGCGCGACCGGAATATGGAATGTGCGAGATTCCTTAAATGTGTTAAGATCATTCCCTGAGAGGTAAATTTTCCACCTCTGCCAGTTTTACACATATGTACATTTTGCATACATATTAAACATGCACTAAGGTTTAAAATTACTTAAATTGCACGTGCAGTCATTAGAATACAGAGGTGTCTGTAGCTGTGCAAGACTGATGCAAATGTGTACAAAGTTATAAACATGCACAAATAAAGTTGGAAACCTTTCACACCTTCCAGTTCTGCTCTACATAACTCAATACACTTTGTGTTACAGAAAACCGATGAGGGTAACTGCCATTTTTCTGAATATTACACAAAACCACCGTAGGATCTTACAACCTCGCAGCTATTCACAAAAGAAGCCTGATGTCTTAGATGTCTGCTGTTGGATTTTAAAACACATACAAAACCTTGCTGTTAATGGCAGTTCAGTCCAAGCAAGTCAGGGCCAGTGCTGCAGAGGTGCAGAGTGGTCTCAGCTGAGAGCAAGTGGAACTGAAATGCTGTGAGGAATGTGGGAAGTCTCAATCCCCAGCAAGAGCTGCGTTTGTGTGGGATCTGATGGCTGTGAAGCTCTGTTTGTGCCTGAGTGCGTCTCCACCAACACACACCGGTGTGTCCTGCAGTGTGCACAGGGAAAGAGACACAGAGGAGCTTGCACAGCACATCAGGCCTCGCAGTCACCGTGTGGGTAAGGTACACTGGTAAGTCAGATAAATGGTAACAGCGTGCAGTATTTGCAGTCAGAACTGAAGTTACCCACACATGGGTTTTCCTGCCGAAGCCACCACAGAGGCAGAGCATATGCCGTGACCAGGGTAGCATCAGCTCGGGAGCTGACTCTGACACGAGCACTGCAGAGCACAACCAGCTGAAATAACGGGCTAATATGGTGCATAAAATACAAAAATCCAACTCACTTTTGTCCCATCTACTGTGACTGACACTAGGGAATTAGGGTGTCCTTGGTTAAGCCTTTGATGAAAAAAACCCAGGTCTGATTCCAATGCGATTTCTCGTTTCATAATGCTCATGTGCAAGACTGCATGGGAGAGACACTGCTGACAAATGCATATCCTTTTTCACAGGTACTGAGATGTCACAGGAATATCAAGCATAGCTCAGAAATAATTAAATCTCTAAATCTCTTTAGGATACCATAGACAAAACGATATTTAAAAGATATTTAAAATGAATTCTATATATTTACATTGATGTTGTGGTCAAGTATATACAAGAAACGGACCAGCAATGTGAAATGGCCTCTGCCTGTCCTCAGTGCCTTTGCACCTAAAGATTTCTGAATCCTCGCAATCATGAATGGAATGAAAGGGTGGAATGTTGCACAGCAAAATAAAGCATTTTGCACTGCAAGTTGAGACTATACCAGTGAATTCATCTCTTGATACAACACCAGACGGAGACAACCCCCCAGAGACACTGAGCAATTTTAATGCCAGGAACAGCACTGCTGCAGACTTTAAATTATGATGTTGTACTTACAATTGTGGGTTGAGTAGTTGGAATATAGGTGGTGGTTTGCGGTACCTGGACCAGTTTTAAAGGCTGGTTGCTTGTCACACCTGTTGCTATCTGCAGAGACAGCACAGGCAACCTCAGTAGAAGCCTCAGCTTTTACATAAATTCCACCTAGTTGTTATATTATTATTATATGAAATTTATGTTGGATGTTTTCATTGTGTTAAAAATTTGCATCTTAGTGAATTCACAGGTTACTTCTTTGTTAATAAAACAAAATTCAAATTATGAACATGATCAATGTATACAGCATGATGTTTCAGGTAGAACATCTATATAAAAGCAATTCCACATCTGTGTAACTGGAATATTCCCTGGCAGGTTTTAGGTCTCACATTCCCTACTTCCCCAGTAATACAAAGCTTGTGCTGCCATAACAATGCATACAAACATTAACCGAGTGAGCCAGAGTTTAACCACCTTCATCAAAACACTTAAGTGAAACAGCACATCCTTTTCCCCCCTCTTCAAATCTGTTCCCCAAGCTACTCCCTTAGATGACATTTCAAGCCCAGAGATCTAACACCAGACAGTAGCAAAAGTGTCAAGAAATGAACAGCTCTCTAGATTACTATGCTTCCCAATTCTACAGGACTATCTCAATGAGACATCATGCTGGAATCACAATACTACAAAATTAGTTTGCTTTTAATATTTTAAAATACAACAAGGCTCCTACTGATGTGGAGGATCATGTGAAAAGGTTTGAAGGATCAGCCCCACCCCCCGCTCCCCACTAAAATTTTTCATTTAATAAATCTTGCAAGGGCAGAAAAAAAATGATGCCGAAATTGCTAATAGTCAAGCCCTACCTAGAAAGCAGAATCTTCTCTATAAACATTTTCTATATATGCAATATTAAGTCCCTTTTTTTTAGAGCATTTGCTCATCCTTGCCTACTGAAAACTATCAGAGTAGATGCTATGGAGGATTTCAAAACTGCTCCGTTAACCGTAGATCCAGGTGAAGTGTTGTATCAGTGTTATGAACATTGTGGTACCCTAATGGCAGTCTGTGGTGAGAAAGGAAGTTGGTTTGAATGCAGGTCTTGAGCTTGGCCTCTGAACCCCCAGGCAAGAAGGGCTTGGAAGTGCTGCAGTCAGTATTGCTTATCAGAAGGCAACTTGTATCGAAAGATCCAGACCAGAAGCTACACTGACGGGTCCTGGAGAGAGAGAGAGAAAGAGGTCCAGTCCCCCTTGGCTGGAAGGATGAGTCAAGCCAACACAAGCTTTTATTGGGCATAAGTGAAGGGGAAAGGATGTTCCCAGAGGACAGAGGAGATTTTTGTACAAGATAAAGAACAAAAACCACAACTCTCTATCACTCCCCAAAATGCACTCTTTGAAATATGCGAATGGTTACCAATTCCTGGCTCAGCCAGGGAAGCCTTTAGGGGTAGGTTTCAGAGGAATCTTACACATTATTTTTGTTTGAAGTGATGATACTTACTGTAACACTCTCTTTGCTTTTATCAGCTGAACCTTCCTTTTCCTTAGGGGTACTGGCTGTTTCTGTGGGTGTAGACTGCACACTTGAACTGGGCTGGGATGATTTATTTAGTGTTTCTGTGCTAATTTCAGTATCTGTTTCTTGCTGTGTCGCAGTAGCTAAAATAAAGGAAAAAAGAATGAGGCCACTACTCATGGGAGCCAGTGCACAGTCCCTCCTCACAGTCCCATCTGCACATGAAGAACTGAGTCTCTGTGGATCCATCCACCCACCCAAACCCCCTCAGCTGTGAAAGAGGCACCATTACCTGACTGTGTGCAAGATTTCATGTGCTCAGGCCAGTGAGCCTGTTGGCAGGGGTAGTCACAGTAGCTGGTATTCCAACAGCAATAAAAGATGGCCTCTTTCTTGCAGTTGGCACACCATTGCTTCTTCTTGGTTTCATCCACTGCTTGTTGCTTTTCCAGTTCCAGCTGCTTCTTCACCTCAGCAATCAAACGATCTCGTTCCTGTTCCAGGCTCTGACGCATTTCAGCCATTGTCAGTTCTACTCAAAATCCAGAGAGAGACCAGTTTGCATTTCCACCCCCCAACAGCAAGGAGCAAATCAGTAATACGTGTTTAAAGACAACAGGAAATTAAAACAGTCAAGGTATTCCCTGAGTTTGGGCATCTGTTTCATACCTACTCAACAAATGCAAGTCTTCCATCTTCTTTTCTTATTCTGGCACCATGATTTTTAACCATTACCTTCCATTTGTTTAACACTTTAGTTCTAGATGTCCCACGAAGGACCAGAATACAGCATAAGCACAAAAAGGACATATGCAGCTGCTGCTAATGTGCTTTTTCTTTACAAGCCCAAACTTTTGTTCTGCTTCAATATTCAGAAAATACAGAGAATTCCATTTCTTCTCTCATCTAATTTGTTCACTGGATCTTGGTTTCTTTACAAAGAAAAACCTGGAAGTTCCAAGGAGGACAATGTGCAGCATCACGTGATGAGGGTAACACAGACTACAAGCATTTCCATTTTCTGTGTAGGACAATACCTGACACACTGGTTTGGACTGTCATTTTCATACCTAGATTATGTTTCATTTCTGAAAGTTCCTGTTGATGTAACCATTGGAGTTTTTCTATCTCAATCCTCAAACGCCGAATCTAAATATTAAAAATTGAATAGTTAGTAATAATAAACAGGGTGTGGTGTATAATACATAATTATTATATTAAAAAAAAACACACTCAATGCAATGAGCCATCATTTACATCAAGGCTCTTTCATATTAAGATGAGGACAAGACAATAGTAAACCCCAAACCAAAGTGTGAAGCATTCTAAATATTTGTTTGCTAGATTTGCTCACCATAAAGAGCACAGGACTCTTTGAAGACACAAAAACTCTATTAAACTTACTTTTGATTCCTCTGAAACTGTCAAGTCTTAAATTTCTGACTGGAATCAAGAACTTATTCCTCAGTGCTGTTTGCATTTATTAGTATGACTAATAAATTTAAATAAATAATTAATTTATTTTTAACTAGATGAGGCTTAGAAAAGCAAGGTTTTCTATTCACTGTGGATCAGGAATACAAGTATCTTTGCTCAAAACTTTGACTTCCTTATTTTGCTTAAAACAGGTAAACAAGTCAACACACTTTGAGTTTTATTTGCTCCCATTCATACTTAGTTTGCATGGCTTAATCTGCTTTTTCCAAGGTTAAAAAAAACCCCTCAGAAGATACTAAGTCCTACCCTTAGGGAAAATTAAAAGCAATGTATAGCATTTCATTAAAAATGCAAAAAGTTCCAAGTATTTCAAAGAAGTACTAAAACTACGGTCATAATCACATAATTGGAATAAGCTACTGCACTACACAGTTTACAAAATTTTTATTTTCAAAAAACCGACTGAATTTCTGATTTTAAACAAGGTGATAAAAGCTTGACAGAAGATTTAAGGGCCTGGGTTTGATAACTTAATGTTTATCTTACAGAGCCCACCTGGTATTTTTTCAGTGTTTTTTTCCACCACTCTAATCATTACTTCTAAAACAGCACAGAAATTAGTATCTCTTGAAAATCTCCATACATAATGCTTTGTACATACAGTTATGTGGCACATTTATACATATAAAAATACTAATTTGCATTTTTCAAACTTAAAATACAAGTTAGTTTTATTTTTAATTTTACACTAACCTCAGCTATTGTACTTCCAGTAGTATTTTTTGAAAGATCATTATATATTTCAGTCATTGTTCCTTTGATGGCATCCATCATCTGAAAGACAAAAAGAAAAAAAAAATTCTTTGCTATATATTTTTAATAGATTCCCACTTTCATTTTCTTTCAACCCCTCGACTGGGAACCTATACTTCTACCCTTCTTTCTCTCTCTAAATATATATAATGTATCTGGTTCTACTTATTTAGAAGGTAGAGCACAACAGTTTTGATCAGGACTCTGATTTTTAAGTGTCCTGAACTGGTGAACTGCTTGATCTTCTACTTTTCTAAGAAATTGCTATTGATATAATTTATCAACAAAAAGTATATCACCATGAATCTGGGGAAGAAAGTCAATGCAAAAATGTATAGTATCTATTGATTTTTTAATCTAAAGATTTAGTAGAGTATGGAAAGCTCATGCCCCTTCGCTCAGTGTCCCTGTGATGAGACCAGCACTACACCACCCCTTCTCTGTACCAACTTAGCACCTGTTTCCTGCATGAACACACATTTATGACAAGTTACCACCTGGTGAAACTATAGGATGTTTTATAGGAAAAGTACAACTTTGTTAAAACCCTCATCCAGAACTTACTTTGCTGGTATATTTAGCAATATCTGCAGCCACATCAGCTGAAGCTGTTGCAATTGGCAAGTCAGTGTTAAGAGAGGAAGAAAGTGTGCTTGCAGATCCAGAGCTGGTAACCATAGAAATAGGCTGAGTACTCGTGACCAAGGTTATAGTGGATGTGGAAGTGCTCTGGGTGATCTCTTTTTGCTGCACAGCTGAGAAAAGAGAACATTGAGTGGATCAATCACACAAGGAATTATGAAAACAGTAGGCAAACTTCTACCTTCAATATCAAACTTAACTGTCTGCACATAACCGTTTCAGACTTGCTTTATTTATACAACGGTGCCATCTAATGATTAATTACACAGTGCCCAGCCACTGAACTTGCACATAATTGTAAGGCTCAAAGGTAAAAAGGCAAATACAGCTTTGAAACTTAGCATTTTAGACTGGCCAGTGCAGAAGTTTCCCTCAGTTCTAATGACTTATCTGCTGGAGTATTTTAAAAAATGTATGTTTTTAAGAAAAAAACTTTTCAAGCTCTTTTTATTGATTCATATTACAAAAGATGTCTTCATTGCCAATACTCTCAGTAGTGGAATTACTACTTAGTAATTGGAATAGTAGTGGAATAAACAACTTATTCAACTTTATGTGCTATATTTTTGTTTATGCCAATTCAGCATATAAGAAATCTATAGATTTTATAGCTTTCACTTGGTCAATTTCTAGACTGTAATATTTAAGATCGAACATTGCTATGATGTGCTCAATAGTAAACAGTATTGAAAAAACAAACTCATGGGCCGAACACAAAATTTAGCCCATACTATTAAAGGTGTTTATTAGAGTACGATTCTATTAAAGGTTTCACATTTAACTTCTCCAATTTTCACATTTGTTTTTCCTCACTGAATATTTCTGTATCAATTTGTGCAGTCCACAAGCAGAAAGACACCACTTCCTCAACACTGCTTAAATGACAGAAACAAAAGCAGTTTGGGACCAGAGAAATGGGTCTCTGTAAATGTCTGTATGTGAACATCACCTAAACCTCTCTCTAAAATCACCTGCGTGGCAGTGGTGTCAGCAGAGTGGAGAATGTGTCCTCATCAGGCACAGCAGTAAACATTTCCATTTATTAAGCTGAAATTACAAACGAAGCTGATTTTCATAAAGTTGCTGTTAAGTGAAGCTTGTATTACCCTGTGCCTGCTATTGGTGAAAGCTCCAGCAAAGGGATGGTGAGAAAACAGTTGTGAAAACATTCTGAAATGCCAGAGCTGTTTGCTCAGTAAACTAGCATCAAAGTCTTGTTAAACAACAGGGATTTCAAAGACAAATCCAGGAGCCTGGGTAATTTCATTGTTGTCAAATTATACTCTGAAAACCCCTTCAGATCAGCTGCTTGTCAGATAAAACTGGAAGCAATTTGTAGATACTGAGGTGACACTGGTAAACATGCGAGTGGAATAGTTAATGGTTTTAGCATATAATCCAGAAAATGATTCAGTTCACCCTTCCAAGTCTGTTACGGCTAAGAAAAGAAAAAATATTTATACGGTCGCACACAATTTTTTTATCATTAAAATAGGGAGACATGACTCTAAATACACACGAGAAAGAGCAGGTAGGGTGAGTAACTTGTATTCTAAAGGCACTTATGAGCGTATAACCACACTTTGAGATTTTGTTCATACAGAAGAACTCTTGGCTGGGCACCCCTGGAGCACTGAGATCACTCCTGGGCCACTATGGCACCACAGGCACACTGAGTTAGAAGAGTGTGTACCTTTAACTGCTTGTCTTGTCTGATATCTTGTCCCTTGAGAGGACTGAGGCTGCTGTGACTGAGACTGCTGGCTCTGCTGCTGCTGCTGTCTCTGTACCTTCTGCATGTGCCATTTCTGAGAAGATGTCTGGAATTTATTTGAAGAATTCCACACCACCCGCTGCACAGCAGGGGCAGTTTCCTTGGGCAGCAGAGGCCTCTGCTTTTTCACAGGGCTTCCTGTGGCAGCAGAGGGAGCACTGACAGTAGAAGCAGCGCTGGTGGTTGCTGTCACACCAGCTGGGGGGGTCTGGGATGCAGAGCGGGTGAGCACTGGAGTTTCTGGTAGAGGCTGTGTGCTTGCACTGGAGGAAGGTGGAGTTTTACCTACAACTAAACAGACATAAAATGTTATGCCAGCTTTTCACCAACACATCTGATTCATGATCTCCCATCTAGTTTTTGGAACAGCCATATATATACCTTCCAGTCTGCTTTGAATTATTTTCCTCAAAAGTAATCAATATTCTACAAGTAAATTATTTCAGTCCAGTTGAAACTGGTGGCAATTCAGATGCATCAGTAACTAAATAAAACAAAAAGTACAAACCCAAGAAAAACCAGCTTGACCTCATTCAGAAGATATGTGAGAGGTTAGCACTTATTAAGATGTTGCTGCCTTACCACTTCCACTTGTCATCCCAATTTCTTTCAGGAGAAAAAAAACATTCTAAAGGATTAATGTCTGAGCAGTAACTGAAGGAACAGCACACTAAAAACGTTCTAAATAACAGTGAACTGATACTGACAACCAAATGCAGATGACAGCGAGCTGGGCAGGAGTGCTGATCTGCTTGAGAGCAGGAAGGCTCTGCAAAGATCCTGACAGATTGAATCAATGGGCTGGAGCAACCTAATCAGGTTCAGTAAGGCCGAGTGCTGGGCCCTGCCCTTGGGCCACAACCACTGCCCGCAGCCCTGCAGGGCAGCGGGGCCTGAAAGCCGCTCAGCAGACACGGACATGGGGGTGCTGGAGAGGAGCCAGCACGTGCCCGAGGTGCCCGAGAAGGCCGTGGCATCCTGGCTGGTACCAGCAGTAGTGTGGCCAGCAGGATCAGGGTTGTCCTGAAACAGCTGGCACTGGTGAGGCCACACCTCAAGTGCCGTGTTCAGTTTTGAATTCACTTTTAATTTCACCCAGAATATGTATGATTTCTTTGCCTCTCTATCAAAGAAAAATTTTAGGATTACTTATTATTTCAATCATCACTGGTTTAGACCACATGAATCAGTGCTTCTGAAATTCATAAAGCTGCCTTACTTAATAAATTTTTAAACAAAACAAGAATCTCCAAAATTACAATTCTCTTTTTATTTTATAAGCCTATTTCTTGATTACCTCATAGTAACATTTATGCATTAAGTTCTAAGATTAAAAATCCAGGAGCATTAAGTGGTCTTCTAAAATATGCTTAGTTCATGGATTGAAAAATGAAGAGTGAACTACTTTTTAATCTGACCATTTAAATCTTGTTTTCTGTTGTCAAAAGACTAACATGCAAAACAAGCTTAGCAAAAGCACATTACTCATTAATTGAGATTGCTTTCCTCTTTTAGCAACACAAGAACAAGGTACAGTATCTCAGAGACAACAAGTGATTTAGTTGTTCTTTTGCTAATGACTGAGTATTTACATTGATTTGAATGGGTTCTTACGCAATTTCTATGTTGGGCATGTTCTAACTTCTTCTATACCTGAAATGTTGGGAGGTCAATGGAAATTCAAAGATTCAACTGAAAGTGGCAACAACTGCAAAATAAACTCTACTCTACATTTGTCAACAGAGCTAAAATTAGGGATATTCATTGTTCTACACTGCTGAAAGGAAACAGTTACACAAATTTTGTTTCAACCAGAAACTACAACAGGCAACAGGCACTGAAAATTCTTTTATACTCAAAAAGGATGAACAATCACTCTTAAAAATTGTTTTAATACAGATATTTTTATCTTAATGCAAAAATAAAGGTAGCAATTCTACCTTTGGTAACAGCCCTACAGAAGAGAAGAAAGAAAAAGGAAATCATTTCATCCTACCATCTTGTTTAGGAGAAGGTTCTTTAGATTCTTTCTTGTTTTTCCTTCCTTCACGAGCACAATGATCATCTCCTAGATCGATGACAAGTTCACTCTCAGAATCAGAGTCCAGTCCTAGATGCACAGTTGGAGAGTCTGTTTCATCTTTACCTTTCAGCTTTTCTTTTCCAGGATGCTGTAAACTCTTTCCCTTTTCAGAAAATTCTTTTTCAGTGTCTGAAACAGCCTTTTCCTTGACCAATTCTTCCGTTTTCTCCACTTCTGGACTTGTGCTTTTAAGTTCCTCCTTGTCTTCATTCTGTGCTGGAGGCTTAGGTTTTTTTTTCAAGCTTAATGATTCTTTGTCACTTCTTGTACCTTCCTTGTCCTCACCATCCTCCTGATCATTCTTTGATTTCTGATCCTCATCGCTATATTCACTGTCACTGGTATCGGATTTTTCAGAATCTTCAGAGTCACTGTGTTCTACTGCAGTATAAACAGCTTCAGATATTTCATTTATTCCTAATTGTGGGAAGGAAAGTACATTCCATGCTGACATCAGACTGACTGACATTACCAAGGAAATACTCTATATACTGGAACAAAGTATGCACGTACCATTATCTTAACTGTCAGTCCTTAAGCTACAAAGCTTAGTGCCCTATCCCAGCACCACAATGTATAAGAATAAACTTCTACATACTCCAATTAATATTTTTACTGCATTCAGTGGCCCTTCTTTCACTGCTTTTTTCCCACTACCTGCAAGCTCCATTGTTCAACTCGGGACCCAATGCTGGCAAATACAAAAATGAATTATTTTTATCCACAAGATTAAAAAATAAATCATTTTTATCCACAAGAAGCTTAAAAATCAGCAAGACTATTCACCTGATTATAGTTAGCTACTTATGTTCATTCTAATTTGTGCAACTGGCACAATTTAGGCAGAATTCTCCAATTTTTCAACGTGCAAAACATATAAGACTATAATCCTCTCATACTACCTACATCAGAATGGTAGAAAAACAGGTTAAGAGATGAAAGCTTTTTGACAAAAATTTGAAGCATTAGGTCTCACTGTGTTATAAAGCAAACTAGTGCAGTGCATTCTACTTGTCTCGAAGAGCTCAAATATCCTCTACTCTTGTTTTAAAATGTAAAATATTTACAGTTTTACTATTCAAAAACTTATTTAACCTCCAATTTAAGCGCATCCTTCCGATGTCCACCGTGTTCTTGAGGGACACTCACCCAGCTGTGCTTTACAACTCTCTATGGTCTTGTCAAGGTTAAGCTGGAACCTGCTGCGGATCTGCCGCTTGGGAGAGATGAGCTGCACAGGGGTGCTCTGCTGCTGCACCGACTCACTCAGCTCCTTCAGATCCATCTCAGCCTTGCTACGATCTGCAAAAAGAAACAGAAACTAAGAAAAAGATTTTACAAACAGAACCGAGATCACTATCCAGATAAAACAATTTTCACCAAAGAGCGATGCAGACAATCTGCAACATACTGCACTTTTTTTAATAATTATGGGCTAAATAATAACTCTAAAATTACTTTACTACAAAAAATGGATTCTTCCTCTCTTCACACACAAAACACATGCATCAATTATGGGGACATTTTCTCCATCAATGTGAATATATCAAGAAATCCCCATTCAGGCTTGTAAAGCTGTCTGACAGCACCCCTACTGAACTACTCCTGTTATTTACTACAAGGATTACTACCTTCACAGAGAAAATTAAATGGAAATAAAAGTCTTTATAGTCATCATTTAAAATCCAACAGTTAGGTCAGAAGAAAACATAAAAATGTGGATTGTTTCACTGGATAGATTAGTAAGTTCAAAAGATAGAACAATACAGTATATGTCAGCAAAATCTTGAGTTTTCATCTACGTGTATAGAATTTTCACTCTGAAATGCACACATCTGTCTGCAAAGAGTGCACACTACAGTGCTAAAGCTGAAACTGTGTTAGAAACAAAGTTTCACAGTTTTGTTTCAATTTTCCCATTTCAGAGATGTATTTCTGTAGCATAAGTCCTTATCCTTTACCCCTCGCCAGCAGTGCTGGCACTCCATCAGTGCTCAGGGCCCGGAGTCACTTGGAGTTACTCGGGGGAAGAGCAAGGACCCAGGAAGAAGGGGGAAAGAACAAAGAGAAGAATCATTCTGGCCAGTTTAGCTCCTTCACCTGGCTCGTGGTAGGATCAAAAGAGCCCATGCCATATGCTGAAAAAGACCAGAGGCCAGGAAGAAGGCAAAAGGTAACACTGGCACAACGGGCATTTGCGCTTTATTTTCAAGTTTCATTCCAGAGCAGTTAAATATGAAACAGTGTTGCCTTATTTGACTTCATATATATATATATGTATGTGTGTATATATATTTATTTGCAAGACATTTTCTGTTGATTTACAACTCAGAGAAAAGTGAAATAAATACAAAAGGCTGAACCAATGATTCCTCTGACCAGACATCCTTTTTAAGTTTGAATTTCATATCAAGGTACATTCTTACTGTGTTCTGGCTCTGTTATCCAAGGGCAGGTCCTATAATATCAGAAACATGGGGGTTTTCCCCCCAAATCCCTGTATATCTTGCTCGTTCACACCTCCATTTCTCAAATTAGCAAGTCTGCCAGTTACAACAGATGGCTCATTTCTATTATTTTTCCTTCCTTTTTGCTGATTTGCAGATCATTAAGTCCTCCTAGCACTCTGCTTAAGATACAAAGTGTCTCTGTTTTCTGGACTCACACTTTTGTTTTTGTAGAGAGAATCCCTGTTCACATCACCTATGACAACAAGACACAATGAGTTATATTGGAAAAATTCTAACAGGCACAGAAGAATCCATATCTGGCACAGATGACACTATTAAATGAAGAAGGGTTGCCATTTTCACTCCCATGACCAAAAAATATATTTAACAAAGGAAATTCCCCTAAACCTGAAAAAAACCCAAATATTCTACTTGAAAGCATACAAGCCCTTCTTTGATGGTATTACTCAAGGACCATAACATCGTATTTTCCAACCTATGCTATTTATCAAAGTGTTCTATGCTCCAGCTGATGTCTCCCATCTGTGGCTCAAACAACTTGGCTTGCACGTATTTCTTAATGTTTTTCCAAACACATCAGCTGCAGGGCAGCAGAAGAAATTAATTCTACAATTATGTCCACACATATAGCATGATCCACTGAAAAACAGACTTGTGAGCTTGTATCCAGAATCAGAATATCTGTAAGGCACTGAAGACATGAATTCATTATTTGACCTCAAGCCTTCCTGAAATACCTGGCTAACGCCAAGGGGCAAATCCTGGTTCTTTGTGTAATATCACACGGAGGTAAAAAGTAGACAGAACTGAATCAGAATGCTCACAGGAACAAAGCATGACTGAGGAAACTTTGGCTTGCAGAACTATTTTACCAACTTAGTACTTACCTACTCCATCTTTCAAAATTCCACAATCCCAAAATTTACTTCTAGGGAGTTTCAAGACTTCAAGAATTCTGCTAATTCCTTTCATCCATCTATCTCCCTAGAGGGGGATGGTCAGTGAGGAGGTGATGTGAGGGTAGCAAGAGAGAAGCCCTAGTAAATCCTAAATCCTAAATATCCCAAGAAAACCTTGCCAGCAACTCACTTGAGAGACTGAGCAGTGAAGAGCAGCAATGTTCATGTCATTACAACCCTTAGAAACTCACCTACTGCTTAGACACATTCATTTGTACAGTTCAGCTAAGAAAATAATTATCCCTTAACTACTTCCTTTCATCAACAAGTAACAGTAACTTTCTTTTACAAAATAAAAAACCCAGTAAATTTGATGAAACCATAATTACACGTGTGTCATTTAAAGACCTTTGTTCATTTAAAGCCACATACAAGCACATTTGTTCATATTATGCTGCACTGACAGCACCATACTTTGTTCAGCTGTAAGAACATTAGGTTTTCAAACGTCAGGACTAACCAAGGTTAAGATTCAGAATGCTTCCTGGAGTGGAAGTTCTTTCTTGCTTAGCAGAAATTGGCGTTGATGCTTGAGGAGAGAAAGGTTTGGGGCTGCCTGACAAGCTCCCTGCTTGACCTGTTCTTGCTGGTGCTGGAGAAGCTGAAAAAGTACAAAATTAATAAAGACAGATTTAAAACCAGAATGCCTAATCACGACAATTTTAATTTTTTAGAATTTATTTCCACTCTCCATTCATTTTGATAGCTACAAGTATTTTCTGCTTTTTAAATTGAAGGGGTTTAGTCAGTTTTCAAGATTATTCATTCCTTCTCAATGTGACAGAAAGAACTGTTGTTTCTTATCCGATACTGAAAGTTAAATGCATCTTTTTTTCTAAAATTTCTTCATAAACCAAGTAATAATACAGCCTGTCTTTAAAAAGTACATGGAATAAAACTAGTCCATTTCCAAAGTCCTGTACCTCCTTTTTTTTTTACCTGTATTTTTCTCAATAAAGTCCATGGATTCTTCGCTGGCACTAAAATGACTGGAAGTTGCTTTTTTCTCTGCATCCTGTTCAACATCAGATCCAGTGTGAACTGATGAGTTTGTACTCATTGGTGACCGTGGCATATCTGTCAGTGAAATCCTGCGGCCTGTGCTACTGCCCAGCATGGACTTGCTCATCAGAATCTTGGGTGACGCTGTCATATCAAAATTCAGTTTGATTTTTTCTTGTTTGTCTGTCTTTGCAGTTCCAGCAGCTGGGTTTGCAGGGTCTAACAGCATTTGGTATTGATTGTTGGGAGTATATGGTGTCCGGAAAGGTGCATAATTAAATACTCCAAATTTTCTACGAATGTTATCAACATAAACCTCCATTTCTTGCATTGCACTATTGAAGATGCTTTTAGTCTTTTTCACAGAAAAAGGAATTTCTTTAGACATGAGGTAGCAATTATTTATTGGAACCCAGGCCCTATATATAAAACAGAGAAATAAAAGATAATATAACTACATTTCATATTGTGAATTGACACTGCCAACTTCTATGCACATACTAATTTATTTTTGCCTAATCATAGAATATGAATAGCTCAGATCATTTTAAAGAACCATCATTACATTCTTTTAATATTTCATTGCTTAGTTTTGCTAAGTAAGCAAATTGCATGCCTTGGATTATCACTAGCTTATTTTACTTGACCCAGTAGCAATAAAACATGACTTAACACTGGTCAAATACGACAAAATATTCCTAATTGGAATAGTCTGTGTAACTGCAAGACAACCATTGCTAAACAGTCTATCTTTCTGTCATAGCACGAAAATGTAAAAAGCAGTTAAGGAAAAGAACACCTCACAAACATTTTACATGCCACGCCAAACTCCTCAGTGCCAGGGAAAGTTCTATCAGGAAGTAATGGACAGATTTTATTTATCATGAAATGAAGCAGACCCTGAAACTGCCTCCCAAGATCCTGAGATCACAGGAACTTTGACTTAATTATTCCAAGGCCCTGTATAGTTGGGGTTTCTGCAGCACATGTTATAGATTTATATTTCCAGTTCATGACAAACCAACTTGTATTCATCACGGCCATGTCCATCTAAGCAGAGGATTCACGAGTACAGAAAACTCCCTTCAGAGCAAAACTGGCATTTTCAACACAGGTTATATTTCTGTATTTTTTAAACCTACAGATGTGTGTTTTTTCCCATAATGTTTAGACAACATAAATGACATCAGTGGTTTCTTCCACCTTTAAGAACTACAGTTCCCCCAGCACAACACCAGACACAGGAATTAAGTTGCATATTCACCAGACTATGTAACCATCTCACAAACACAGCTCACATTCTACAGACATCATGTCATGAACTAAAACTGTATTTCCTACAGTATTACATAGTTTGCTAGGGTCAAGGTTCTAAAGACAGGATCCAAAAACTTGTAAGCACACAAAATTACAACATGAATTTTTTAAGTACGGCCAAAGACACCTCTTGGTTAAACTCCCACCTGTCATGTTGGCCAAAGAAACGGGCATCAACTTGCCCATCTTTATCCCTCAGTGCTTTAGCAGGCCAGAATGGAAAGCCTTTGAGTTTAGCCCAGACCAAAGGGTGGGGATTGCTCTAGAGGAAGAGGCAAAATACACAGTAAGAAAATGTAAGCAGTACTACCTTCACATCTGATAATAAACATGATTCTTTTAAAATTGTATGTATTACTTAGAATCAATAAAGATCCAACACGCACAAGGCACTTGCCAAATACAAGATTCCATTTTACTATAAACATCATAAATCTTGAGAAGACAAAATGATAAGATTATATTTTAAAAACTCCCAAAACATAAAACCTTACATATCTTGATTAAACTTATCGTAATTGTACTTCCTTATTCATTTATTTTTGCTTAGTCCCCTCCAAATATGTAGCATAACATAAGTTAGGCTGGAGCCAATCTTTGAAACCCTCTAATTTTCTTAGACACTTCGGCTTGTGTCTTGGCAGATCATGAGACACTAAAAAGTCCTTGACTTAGGGTAAGCACTACTTAGCAACAACCAAAACATTACTGTGCCATCAACATTATTCTCATACTGAACCAAAAACACAGCACTGTACCAGCTACTAAGAAGAAGAAGAATTCTTATCCCAGCGGAAACAAGGACAGCCTGAGAAAGAACTCGATGGATTATACACTTCTACTTAAGAATCTTAAGGAGCCTTTCCAAATTTGGTTCAGTATTAAACAGAAAACATACAACCTATCAACATGAAAGAAAAATCAAGTCTAAAATGATGCACATCTGCAGAAGGAGATGTTCACATTTCAGAAATCCTCCCAGCACGGAGGGTACCACATAAGCCCAGGTGGCACAAGGCAGTTTTACCTTCTATTTGAGGACAGAGACCTTGTGAACTGGTTGCTGACAGCCTCTACAACCATTTCTGACTGGGCCAATCCTTTTGTGAAAACCTGCCATCTTACAGTTAAGTATCTTAAGACAGTCTGAGTCCACGAGGATGATATGCCAGCACNCCAGCACAAGCTACTTGCTAAACTAGAGCAGCTTCCCTTGACTCAGTAACCAGCACAGGTTTAAAACAAAGAGGGGATAACAGTCAAATGAGAACTGCTAGTTTAATGTAGTAGCTAGACTACTGTAGTTCTTAACTTACACAAGGCTCACAAAACCAATTCTCGCGTTTTTGGCAAGCAGCTAAATAACATTCCGGACATACTTCAATTTCATTCATCTGAAAAGAAAAAGAAAGTTATTGGAGAGATTAAACAGAGTCCCAAGTGTGATCATTTGCATTTATTCAGAGGAAAATCATATTGTTACAGTAAAAGAACCACCAAAAAGTGCATCTAGGCATCAGAAGATGTTGGTCTCTTTTTCCAACTCCAAATATTCATTAACAAGACAGGTGCCTTTGAGCAGAATCCATATATCCACTTTCTTCTCTTCCCTCCCCTCCCCACAAGTCTTACTTATAAATAGTGAATATCCTAGTGAAGACACGTTAGCAATGCCATTCTGTAGCCATGGATATGCATTCCTAAACATAAGGAAGCCTACAAAAATTATAGATCTGCAACACGCACCTTAGAAAATATTTGTTATGTCACTCACGAATGTGAGTGAAATGGAACACTAAACATAGAGAACAATTTAACTGGGGCACTCCTACCTCATGCTCACAGATTTTGATGATGACTTTTGCTGTTTGTGTCAATTTGTGATTTCCTGAGGAAACAATAAAATACTTTAACCAATTAA
>VYZQ01029771.1:0-28962 GCA_013400655.1 Mystacornis crossleyi
GGTCCTACTGCCCAGGAATGCTTTTGCCTTAAACCTCCCAATGAGATTTTTCCATTTGGATTCTCCTCCCCAACCACTGGTGTGCACAACATCGGGAGGGAAATGTCACTCCAGAGGTGTGACAGAAAATCTGGGAATCTGGGTGGGTTTGGCCATTCTAAATAGTGGCATCTCTGAATCCCTCTAGACAGCAGTGTTTCCCTAAATTTACTGCACCAGCAGGTCCTTTATAGCTGTCAAAGCAGTCTGACAATCAAATAAATATTTCTATTATTATTATTATCATTATTATTATCATCATCCTGATTATGATCCCCAATCCTCCGCTGTGTGTCACTCAATCTGCTTTAGAACAACAAACTCCCCAGGAAATAATGACTTTTCACAAGCAAAGATAATTTACCATAAACTTCCCAGGTAGTGTTTGTTGCTTCTCACTGTAAAAAAGGGGATGGATATGAAACACTTTCAATAATGTTAATAATCAGTTTTAAACCTTATAGACACAAAACTTACAAATGATAAAGCAATGAATTCTCTGTGTTAAATATATATAAATAAATATATGTGTTAATTTCCATAGTTACAAGAGGTAATGTCAGAGAGATAACGCACACCCTTTCCATTTCAAAGGATTGGGAAGAAAGTTTTATTTCTGCTTAAAAGGGATTTTTTGGACAGGTAGATTCCCCTCAAAACTAAAATAAGAATTTCTTCCTTGCTGAGAAGAGATCACTCATTTTTCTCTCTCACAATGAAGAGAACGCTCCTTATGAACCAGAACATCCCATGAATTCTTGTTTAACTGTGATTTAAAGTTTCATAGTGGTAATGGTTCACTGTTCCCAAGCACTCAACTGTCTTTTAAACTAAACAAAAATATGAACTAACCAAGAACATCAGGATTTATGAGCTGCCCTGCTGCCAGCCTTGCTAATAGATGTCACTCTCGTATCTTAATAACAATTTTTATAGAGCACTTTCAACCTCTAACTACTGTAAATGTGGTGTCACTCTCAAAGAGAAACTCAGTCTGGCTTTTCAATTCTGCAAAACGTTTGCTAATAAAAATGCTTTCAGAAAAATTCCCTTTCAAGCTAAGTAGGCCCATGAATTATTGTTGTGTGCCTTTCAAAAAATTGTGCAGAACATAAATGATTTATTTTGAAACACCCCCACCCCAACAACAAAACACTAAAAAAAAACCAACAAAAAGCTTTTCCAATTCATATCCAACCTCTGGATTTTTGAACTGTTTTAAAGGTGTCCATCAACACAAGTTAAGGACATTTTATTGCCTTTATTAAATCTTTATAGTGTTTATTAGTCCTTAGGAGAAAAGAATTCAAACCTTTACAATACTTATACCTGCTTAATTATAATAATTAAGGGAAAGCAGGCAAGTTTCTGCATATTTTGATCATTTGAGGTGTTGTAATTGGACTAAGAATACAAGAACTTCGTGAGGAAAAACGTATTTCTCTTGATTGCAGGAAATTGAAAAAGCTTATCAGATGATCAGACAGGAACAGTCCAATTTAAACCCTGACCTTGGAGAACTCACCCCCATCCCTTTATACCCCACAAAACAAGAGCTGACTCCCAAACCAAGTCTAGACAAGCAGAAATACTGCAAAAAATACAGGAGGAAAGTGCTCCTCACCACCAGCTCTGGAGAACCTTTGGTCTGGACTAAACACGTGGCCTTTGTCATCGACGTCGGTGTGGAGAGAAGAAAGGTCAGTGAAGGGAACCCGAAGCACTTTGCCAAAAATAAACTCTGCCCAAGGGCCTTTGCAGGGCAGGGGAAAGGGAATTGTGCAGCTCAGATTAATGCAAAGGGTTTCTAGAGGGTCACATTTGTCTCTTCTTTCACAGCACGGGTTCTACCATGTTTTTAACACGCAAATTATTGGAATTTAAACCATTTTCACGGGCATCTCATGTGAAAACCAAGCAAGAAATCACAATTGCTTCCCAAATTCAACCAGAAATCGAATTTTTGAAGTTTAAAAAGCCAGATGAGGGCTCCCAGCTGGAACTGCCACTCATTTGGGCACCAAACCAGTGACGGATCCTTTGCAAAATACATCTCACCCGAGTTCTGGCCTATCAGCCATAACTCTCTCTTCAGTATCTTACAGATGGAGCAAAATACAGTCAGTTCTGGGGCACCTCTTGGCAGATCTCCTGGCTTAGAAGATTAACCTCATCCCTTGTTTAATGACTTAGTAATTGCCCACACAGGGAATCTCTGTTTTTTAAAGCTGCCTGTGCTCCTCCTGGACACGTGCTCCCATCCAAGTACCTCCAAATGCTGCAATTTATCTAATTAATACTTGACCTTTTACAGTTCGTTCTAAGTTTGGCCTCCGTTCTTGTTTTTCACCCTGGGAAGGATTAGTGCAGCTGAGAAAAAAAAAAACAAAGCCACCCTCACTCATTTCTTTTATTTCTGCAAAACTGACGTCCTAGGGAATGAGTAATTGTGTGGGAACATGGACTGGAGAGCTGCACTACTACAGGCTTTGTAACTGTCCTAGTTAAAATAAATATTCCAGTAACAGGCAAAAGAAACAACATAACCAAGTCCCTTTCTGTAATACAAGGTGGAATAACCAAAATTGAAGTGAAGTGTTCCTAAAATTTTGGAGCAGGGATCATTAATCCTGACTGGCCTTGCAAGTAGTTCAGGGAACAGCTTGTGAGCTACCAGTGCCTTAAATTTTCACTGCAAAAATCTGTCATTTTGAAAGGTTTTTAACTGGGAATTAGAAACTAACTCAGTCTCAAGGCAAGCTAAAAAAATGTCACACTTTTGTGTGCAAGAAAGAGCCTAAAAGCAGTTTTCTATTAGAGCATGCTTATTTCTTAAACTTATTCCTACAACTGCAGTTTTCTTGGGTGGCAGAAATGAATTTCACTTCCATGGCAACCGGAAGCCCAAAGTAAAATTCAGTGAATTAAAAATTTTGTGAGTTTAAAACACAAAGCAATGGCAACAAAATAGATCCAGCAGTCCTGATATCTATCAAATCGCCTCTATCAGTGATGCAATTTTTACCTTTAATTCATTCTTTTCTTTAGTCCTGGGACATTCCTCCCTCACCAGTTCAAATTCTCATTCAGCCTGCGTGGCTCGAAGTCAGCTGAGCAGAGAGGGAAGAGGCAAAGTTTGGTGCAGAGCAAAATCCCTCCTGAGTCCTGCAGCTGGGATAGAGCATCACTTTACCTGCAGGAAAAGAAATTTGTCCCCAGCACTAAGGACATTTTATCTTTTTTTATGAAAACCCTGCTTAAAGAGGAGAGAGTTGACTCAGATGACAGGAGCAGAGAGCTGCCTTATCCAGGCAGTTTTATGTCTTGCTGGACACTACAAGCTTGTGGCCAGAGCAGTGAGTGAATCAGCTCCTCGGCCTAATCAAAATAAAGCATAATTAAGAAAAATATAAAACACGGCATCATATATCTCTAATCTAGCCCTTGCCTCCCGTTCTGAATTTCAGGTTTCAGTATTAAGACAAAAATCTGGAGTTAGCGGACAAAATGCTGCCAGAAAATGTTGGGATTCTGTCACTGGAAGAAAGAAAGAATATTTTTGGATGTTTTTCTTGATGATACCGTTTTCTGCTTTAGTGAGGTACATTTCTGCAGGGAAAAAAAGACATTTTCTCTCAGAGCACACTTAGAGTGACTTCAAAACGCCTGTCAGCCTGCCGGGGTGCTGAGTGCTCTCCTTTCCAAGCTGCTGAAATAAAAAGAAATGAAAACTGTTACTAGCCTTTCTGTAAAATGACCTAGAGAGAAATTCAGTGCAGACCGTGCATATTTTTGCAGCCCTTGTGTACTTATCTGATGCTTGGTATCTCTTTCATTTAAAGGTGTACAATCCTAGAATCAGAGCAGACTCTGTTCTAACCCAGCCTATCAGCCAAAGTCGAGCAGAGATGCATAAACAAATTCTGGGCATGTCTCCATCAGGTAGAAATATTAGCTCAAAATTTAAATCCATTAGCTCAAATTATTAATCGAATCAACGTGGCGACGCGAGGAGGAAGCATTTTAAAAAAGGTGAATTCCTGAATTCTCTTTCAGGGAAAATCTTCTGCTTGTATCCCGAGGAATTTACTTACAAGGAAATGAAGCCACAAGTTCCAGCCAAAGTTCAGGAATCCAACCTGACCAGCATGGTCCTGTTCCTGAAGAGGATGGACATAGCAGGCTTTGCACACTGTGACTTCATCAGCAGCCCAGGTGAGGGGCTGCACCAATTTGCCATATCTTTATTATTATTTTAGAAGATATTTACAGGTTAATTTTGCCCTGTTGCTCACAGGATTGTGTTTTATTTAAGGACTTGTAATAACACCACCCTGCTCTTACCACTGATTTGCTACAGCAGTTCTCAGCTCAATAGCACTTAGAAAAAAAGACCATAAAGTATCTGAATGGAATTGGAATGTTAAAAAAAAAAAAAATCAATATTCCAAATATCTTCTCATCTAAGTTACATATTATTTTCCTGCAGCCCTCAAAGAAAATTTGTGCCCTATTGTGCAAGGCCTTGTACAGATACCCAGCAGAATATATTCCTTTAATCAAAAGTTTACAACCCAAATAAACCACTGTTGTTACCTAGGGGACGTGTGTGGAGGAAATGAGCTTCCTCCTTATCCTCCAGCATCTCCCACCTCAAATTTACAACGGGCTGCTCCTTAAGGACAATATTCCTTATAAAATAAACCCAAATACACTTTCAGTACTAAGCAGGGAAGACATTGAATTTTAAGGTAAGTGTGAAGGAAGTTGCCTGTTTTATTTCCCCTGACTTCATAATTTAGGGTTTCTTTCTATAAAAGGATATTTTCCTCTGTTCTGGCCTATCCCAAAGCCCAAGTACCACTGCAAATTCTGCTTTGAAACCCATTAAAGTGAGGGGAATATCCCTGATTTCATTGGTTTGGGGATTGCTGGCTTCATTCTCATAATTTTCCAGTGCAAACAGGAGAAGTTCTTAGATTGCTCTGCCTTCCCTCACGCACATACACAAAATTGGAATGATCACTTCTATGTATTGTGCACTGTAGTTAATTAGTAATAAAGTGTTAATTCCCAGTGTTGGGTGTTGCAATAGGTGGTTAAGTGGAATTTTTAAGAAGAATTTATTCTGCTTTTCCCTCATCTGCCTGCTTAGCAGAAACATGCCTAAAAGAAATAGGAAAAAACATGGTCAGTCTGATGGTAATTAATTCAAAACCAGCGAGAATTGGAGTATTCTGGCCTTGAGGGTGTTACCTCCTGTGCTGAATCCACAAAATCTGCATGGAAAATGATTATGGAATTTGCTTCCACTCAAATCTAAAATGTATTTTACTATTAAAAAAAATACATGTTAAAACATATTAATGTTTTTCCTGGATATGAAGAAAGTTGGTCTCGAACTGTACAAGGAATTAGCAAAATTATATTAGGGAAAGCATTCAGCATTTTTGGATTTAAAGGCACAATGGGGACAGCATTCAGACAGAATGAAATGCTAGAGCCACTTAAGGGTTTAACAGATGTAGGAATTCTAAGTTTTGGCTGTTTTTTGGGGTAATGCAGCTGAAGAAAGCGTTGTGCTGATGTGAAAAAAATGCATTTGATGAATGCCTGGGCTTTACTCGGATAGACATTAAATACGACAAAGTTTTTGCTAACTAGATCAAGAGTGTCAGGCCCAGGTGTTGAACAGTTTTAGGAACTACTAAACAGTGTGAGGAATATCGGGCAAACTGCTTGAAAAAAGGAAAATCCCCACAAACCCCGCAGGGGTCCTCTGAAAGCAGAGGAGCAAATCTGCACAATTTCCTCGTCTCCTTCCTGTCTTACACAATTAAACAGCTGAGACAGAGCTTTAGTGCTCCAGCACAGCTCTTCCTTCATCCAGGACACACCACACATTTGCTTTCTTTCCACTTTGGAGCAGGCAGTGAATTTTTTTTCCCCACTAGCACTTTCAGAGGGATCCCTGCGCCATCCCTCGAGATGAGTGTGGAGCTCCCACAGTCAGAGCACAGAGTTTGAAGTGCCTGCTGTGGAACTGTCGGAAAGAACCTGGAACACTGAGGGGAGAAATCTGTCAGGGGAGTCAGTTCTTGCGTTAGGCCAGCTCACAGAACTCCAAACTTTCAAGCACACAAACCCAAGAATGGTTTGGGCTGGAAGGGACCCTAAGGAAAATGCAGTTTCAAGCCCCTGCCATGGGTTTGAGTATTCCATGGCTCTTCATCTCCTTGGAGCTGAGCTCCCTTTGAGTGACAGGAATTGCAGCACCTCCCATGTGCCACAGGCTCTCCTCTGCACTGTTCCTGTCCAACAAACCTTCTCACCTTGTCTTTGCAGTTCAAACAGAGGGAGGCTTTGAGGGTTTTAGTTGAACTTCTTCTCAACAAAATCAAGTTTTCACTGAGATGACAGAGTAAGGCACGGGCATGAACTGGTGAACAAATAAATCAGAAGGACACTGCAATTCAGAGCAAGAAGCACTTCACAATCTGTTTCCTGCACACAGAGAACACGCAGCAGAGAAGAAACAAAAATTATATCAGTAAAACATTTTATTTCTGCTCAGCAACAATGCGCACAAGGGATTTTTCTTTTTCCCACTGCTCTTTGAGGAGAAATAAAAGCCTGGATTCGCTCTGACTCGTTACTGCACTACGAAAGCAACAAACACGTCAGGCTTACAGCTGCTGCATTTAATTCATGCCATAATCGAGAGGAACAAATGCAGCAGAGCTTGTTCCCCTGCCTGGAATTCATGAGCCAGAGGAAAATGAATCTGGCACTGCAGCTCCAAAATGCCTTAGTGGGATTCCTGTGCCACCACAACAGGGATGCGTTCACATTTTGGTCAGTTAATCAGACAGATCTTTGCTGGGCTTGCTGTTGGGACAAAAGAATTCCAGTCCCAGAGACTGCAGCAACATTATGCAATTAGTAAATCACTGGAAAATCCTTACTTAAACTAAGCAAATCATTATAAAGATGAAGCCGTGTAAAATTTCTGTGGGGAATCAAGGTGAGAGCACTTGCAGATTCTGCAATCATTCAGAATTTCCCTAAACAATTTTCAGATAAAAGGATGTGTCAGTGGTCATGGATGCCGTGACATTTGGGAGCTATTTCAAAAAGAGAGCTATTATGCTTTTACAACCCCCTGGGGAATATATTTCTAGAAAATCCAGAATAACAAGAGCTGTATAAATGTCAAAAATTTGTTTGCATTTTTTTTCATTACAAACAGACTGTCAAAGACAGAAACTCAATGCACCACGTAAAGTCTGCTCAACACAGATCACTTAAAGGCACATTTATTACCTTAAGTTTACTTGTTAATTCTTAGATCTTTTCAATTCTGGCTTTCATCAGTGAAATGATGACATTATTCAGTATATTTTGTCAGGACAAGGCAGGTCAGGGCCTGTCCTGGGTCTCCCTGCTGGCAGAAAACACAGCAGGGACCATCACCAGCCAGACCAGAGGAGTGATGAAGCAGCATGAGGGGGAATGGAAAGACTGCAAAGTGCAAGTTTGGAAAGTAATTTTTAATCATCGACTATCATTTCAAAATAATAGTTACAGAACTGATGGCTTCAGAGTAAGGCAGACCCATAAAAAATCCTGACTCAGAAGTTACAGGGGAAAAAAGAGAATCAGGAGGAAAGAAAGAAGAAAAATCCTTGCGTAATTCGAGGAAAACTCGACATAGACTCCTCCATCTCTGCTGTCCAAGGAGCAGGGTCAGAAATGAGGAACAGCAAACACCATTCCCCAGGACTGTTCTCCCTGCAGGAATTACTTTGGCAGTTCCCTCTGCAGTTCAGCCCAGCAGAACCCGTGTTGTGCCAGGCAGAGAATCAGCTCTTTAAAAACAACATCCCTTCACCTGACACCCAGGGCAGCTCCAACTTTTTAAGTTATTCCCGTGGAAGGAAAAGAGCTGTCAAAAAGGGTGTTTTACACACTCACAATCTGTAGAGTAGGAGACCAGAACAGAGAGCTGTGGATCTCCCAGAGAAGCACAAGAGAGCCCTTAAATGGACTATTAAAAATCTCGAAATTTAAGTTTCATTCCTACCTCTAATATCCACTTATTACAGAACTTTGACCAAATCCCTAAATCACTTGCTTCCTAATGCAACAAGAACAATACTTTTGAATTTATTTGATCACACCTTGAGCACTGCACTTCCAGCCACGTGGGATGTGGTGCTGAAGACAACAGGTGCTGCTTTAGAGACAGAATTTACTCTGTTCACATCAAAGTCACAGAAATATGAAACCAAGAATATAATTTTAAGTAGCTTGAAACTCTCGCATAAACTATTCCAGTGCTAACAATAACATTTAGTTATATATTTGCTTTACTAAGCCTAAAAAAGGATCAGAAGCAGGATCTACATTTACATAAAACTGGTTGGATTTCCTGAAATGAGTCCAGAGCAACCCAGTCTTGAGCAGCCAAAGAACACAGACCAGGGAAAGAAAACAGTGGATTAGGAAATACCTTTTAAAATCCCAGGGATGTGACAGTTTCTTGCTGAAAGCACAGGACACATCTTGAGAGGTTTTTCCAACTTTGCTCCTGTGAAAGCAGCAGTGGAGTCACAAATCCTCGTGGTTCACACCTCAAGGCAGCGGTGGCTGGAGTTGGCAAGAAGCCCTAAAAAGCCCCACTCTGGTTTTTTATTTTTGCTTTTTTACTGTTCCTTCACCTGCTCTAATCCACCTTTACTGTCTCGGCCTTTCTGGAGCAATAAAGCTCCAGGAGTCTTTTTTTTTTTTCTTTTTTTTTTTCTTTTTTTTTCAGAACACTCATAGCAAGACAGGGAAGTAATTTGTGCTCATAAATCTCAAGACAACTAACTCTAGGGCATAAAAATGCAAATTACTGATGCTATCAGGGGGTTGAAATTGGCTGCCATACAACCATCTATTTTGCGAGCTCGAGCACAAACTACTTTGTTGACTTCTGGAAATTAGCTTTCCATGATTTCCTAGTAATTACTACACATCTGAGTGACCCTTTTACTCTCCCTGTATTTTCAACCACTGATTTTTATTTCCTGTCACCGCCTCATATTCATCATCAGCTGCTACTTCTCATTTCTTTAAAAATTCTAAGTATTTTCTTCTCAGATGCTTTAGCTTTTGCAAGGGCTCGTAGTTTTATCCCTCACATATCTGCGAGGGGTAAACTACCTCACATATCCTCACATATCATTAAACCTCACATATCTGATAATAAATGTTCTCTCTAGATAGAACTGTACAGGCAGAGGTGAGAACCCTGAGACTGGAATGGAGCAGGCCCACAGTTTTAACAAGAATTTACAGGCTCCTCAGAGAATTTGTCTGAAAACTGGGTGTTTTAAACTTAACTGAAGTCACATTAGCAGATTTACACGCTGGAGAAGTTCTGGAAAAGTTCATGTAAGGGGAATTAATAAATTATTTTTCCCTTCAGACGCGAGTAACAGATCGAGGTTAAAAACAACAGGTGCTTGTTTGCTTCCCATTTTAGTTTTTTCTTGATTATAAGTAGTTAATTACAGAGAGATGGCAATCAACAGTTCACTGCCAATGAAGTTAAAACCTCATCTCAAGATTTTCTTGCAAAAACTGTGGGAAATGTGTGGCTCAATGTGACCTGCAGCTAATTACAGCCTTGCTTTGCTTTTAATCTTGGTGATGCCGGAGACATTCCCACTCTTAATGAATGCAAGAAATTATTTCTGCTCATCTCCTAATGAAGATCCAAGCGCAAAAACAACCCCTGCCTGTGTGGGCAGCTGTGGTTGGGCTCTGGTTATTTTATTCAGGTTTTTTTTCACATTAATGTGCAGACAGCCAGCAGCCCACAGAAGCTGACAAATGGCCAGCGCAGCTTCCCGGGGCTGGGGGTCAGGCCAAGTCCTGCTGCAATGGAATTTCTGCCACCAGCTTCAAGGGGACTGGAATTTAACTTGTTATCCATAAAACTGAGAAAATATCAACCAGTGCCTTAGACTGGAGTAAGGAGAAGGTTGCTGCAGTGGTTGGGGAGCAGTTGTGAATATAAATGAACTGGCACCTATAAAAGATATTGACCATTCAATACGACCTGGAATAGAAATCTACCTTTGAAAAGAGCTGGGAGGAAAGAGAAAAAACCTTCACACTTCAAAAATTCCCAAATTTCCACCCGTGTCTTTCATGCTCTGGCAACAATTTTTTGAAGTGTAGGCCTGACAACTTCAGGTTCCCTCTCTCCACCCCCAGAACTGGAGCCACATAAAGCTCTCCTAAGCTTGTTTGACCTGCTTTTATCACCATCAGATTTCCTACAGACCTGCTCAAGTTCCAGTTTTAAGTGTTGATTTGCTTAATCCTGTCCTCTCAGGACATTTTCCTATATTCACTCATTATTTTTTCTGCCTCACTGTTCTCAGTTCTACTCACGGAGGTTGTAAGGAAGTTATAACCCACACTAAAAGAAAATTGAACAGTGAATTTTGTGGAGTGAGCAATTGCTAGGGAGATATTTTCTTTTACTACATTCCCATTTTTCTTCTGATATCATGAGAACCTATGTAAAAAAATTATAATGATCAGAAAGGCAACCAAGAGAACTCCAGATACCTGCAAGAATAACAGTTACAACTTCTGTAAATGCTCCTCTGGTTAAAAAATATCTCTCCTAGAGCTGTCCTGTATCTCAGCACCCCTCAAATGTGACCACCCCTCAAAAACGAATGAACACAAAACAAACACCTGAAAACTGCCAATAATGGAAGCAGTTTTGACACAGTTTAGAGGGAAATACAGAATTGAGGGTTGTGTCTGGGCTTTTGACAAAAATTGTTCTGACATAAAAAAGGTACAACAAAGAGATTTGCACCCGTGATTGTTACCTCTTATTTTCTTCCTCCAGAATCTTCTCAGCCTTCCATTCATCCATTACTTTGTGTTCTTATTCACTGTCAGATAAAAGAAGCTGATTCCTCTCGTTTGCCGACACGTAATGCACAACTGAAATGTTATAATGAGAATTCAGACATTCATTTCTGTGTAGCCACTCTCAAGAACTGGACTTCTCTTCCCTTTTCCTTAGCTCCTGAGAGCCTGATGCAGGCTTTGGAAGATCTGGATTATCTGGCAGCGCTGGATAACGACGGAAACCTCTCTGAATTTGGGATTATTATGTCAGAATTCCCCCTGGATCCCCAACTGTCCAAGTCACTGCTGGCTTCATGTGAATTTGAGTGTGTGGATGAGATGCTCACCATTGCAGCCATGGTAACAGGTACTCCTGGGTCAGGCCTTGTGCCACCTGCCCAATCCAGACTGTTTCCAAATCTATCCATAAAAGCAACCCAAAAGCCAATTTTTGTTATTTTCATCCCGCTTATTTCAAGGAAATTAATGTGTTTGGCTGTTCGGGTCTTGGCTGTAAGGATACAATGAAAGCTAAGTAAAGAATTCCCACAGAGAATTCCATTTCCAGGCTTCAGCTGCCCCTTGGCTTCCTCCCTTTTGGCAGAAACATCCCTTCAAAATGAAACTTTCTTGTATTACTCTGCGTTTGTTACAGATTGGTGCAGCAAATTAGGGGAAGTTCTAATTATAAAACAACACTGAACTGTTGACCTACAAAGAATTCCTCTGTCATCTTGTCTCTCCACTTCAAATATTTCATAAAACTAACATAACCTTGGAGTCTTAGGCAGCAAACACATGAACCACAGGGTATCAAGCTGCTTTAGTTGTTCTCCCTGTAGGACAACTTTTTATGCCCAAACTGGGTTAATTTTTAACTTGTGATAATTTTTTTTAAGTACATATAACAAATGTAAATGATGGAGCATAGGCACAATTCAGTTTCAGAAAAGGTCAACCATCTCAAAAGGCACAAAAGTAAAATGCACTGGAAAGCACAAATTTCAACATAGAGCGCCAAATTAAGGCATTAAATCAATAAATTTAGTGTTTTTCTATAAAAGAAATAATTTGTTTGGATTCTGGCTAAATTGGTTTGTGCCACCATGCAGCATTTTTGGCATCAGCCTGGGAGAAAGCTGCTCACCTGCTTTTGTGTTTACAGCACACCTTAACAAGGCACTGAAAGGGCACCCACCTGAACAAACCCTTAGTGAATGCAGCAGGTTCAGCTCTTCAGCACCAATCCAACACTAACGGGGATTAAAGGCCACTGAGGAAGCAAAAACCCCAAAGTACCAGGGGGGTTCTGTGCCTGTACCTGTGTGTCTTCACCAGTGGCTTGGTTTCCTCCCCAGCTCCCAGCTGCTTCCTGCACGCCCCTCCTGGCACCGAGGAGATCGCTCTGACCTGCTGGCGCCGCTTCTCCCACCCTGCAGGAGATCACTGCACCCTCATCAACGTCTTCAACGCCTTCCAGGCAGCCACGGCCAACCCCACAGACCCAGGCAAGTGTGCCCGAGCCAAGGTGAAGCCCACTGGGATCAGTTGGGAAAAAAACAAACCCAAAAATCTGATGATTCCTTCTAGAATTGCTGATACGCAGGGAGAAACCTATGGGAGTAGCTACAGCTGATGAATATTAACTGATTAATTAATTAAAAACTACCCAAGAGAGCATCCCTTACCCAACAGGGATGCATAACCACGATTCCAATTGTCCTTTGAAGCGATGCTGTGCCAAAGCAGAGCGATGGCTCTTCCTGTAGAGGCACAAAATCCAAGTTTAGGATGAATAAGAGCTGGCGAGGAGGGCCTCAATTCCCTCAACAGCCCAGCAGTTGTGGGGGGGTTTTGACAGCTGTGAACTGAAAGGAAAATTTAAGGGAAAAATGGAAAGTAGCGAAGGCCACAGGTGCAGGAACACAAACGAAAGGCAGGGCACTGCAGAGAGCAGGAGCTCCTCACTGCATTTTGCTGTGCTCAAACATCCTGCTCCGCTTCGTTTAGCCCGGGCCCAGCGCTCAGACAGCAGAGGGATAAATTTGCCCACAGTGAGTAAAAACTCGAGAAGCAGGATTGCTTCCTGTGCAGTCATGTGGAATGCTGAATGGAGCTCCAGGAGAAGCAGTCCTTTACCCAAATGCAGGATCAGCACCGGCACCACAGAGGTGATTTCAGCTCCAGCTCCTCGCCTGAATCCACAAAGCCCGAAAAACCAGAACTGCTCCTCATTCTCTGGGAAGCTTTACTTAGAGCAAAGAAGGGATTTGATTCAGAAAGAAATAGCTGCAGTTCTATAAAACTAAGTGAGGATATCAAGTATTGCCCACTTACTTCACTAAGCTGCCTGGATGGCTCATTACCAGCATTTTGGACATCATCTGCTGCAGAGCAAGAGCATTTCACAGAGCAGCATCTCTGAGGATTGCACCCATCAGGAAGACTCTGCCTTAAGCCAAAACACGTTTTTTTTTTCCCCCCCACAGATTTCAGCAGTGAGAAATGGTGCCGTGATTATTTCCTGAGCTGTTCTGCTCTGAGCATGGCACAGATGATCAGAGCCGAGCTGGTGGAGATAATGAAGCGCATTGAACTTCCCATTTCAGAACCAGACTTTGGATCAGAAGAAAATTTACTAAGCATTCAGAAAGCTCTTTTATCCGGCTACTTCATGCACGTAAGGAAAAACACTGTGGTTGCATCTTGCTGTGCTGTTAAATTCTGTAGAATGCTTTCAGAAAACTTAAGTTCAGTAGTGAAATCTCTTGATCACCAGAAAGGATAAAAGCCATTTTTTTCCCAGTGTATCAAACACTTCTGCCCATTCCAGCCTTTTCTCTGGGGTTCATCTCTCACGCACTCCACAGAATTAAGAAAACTGCCAATATGCCTTTCACTCAAAGAACCCTTTTACCTCAAAAAACTCTTGAACTTGCACTATTCTCTCAGGAATTATTTCCTTTTTGAAGGTATTTTTGTGAAAAATGCCTGGAAATAGAGAAATTGCTTGGATATATTTAGGTGTACATAATACACAGCTTGCTTCATCTCAGGAAGGCACTTTTAACAGTAATTGTAAATGTAAACTAGATTGATTTATTGCCACTGGAGTCCCCAGGCTTTCCTTCACCTCCCTCTGCTCCATCTCAATGCAAGAATGACCCCTCCCAACTGCACATTCCATGTCCTCACACACTGTATTTAAAAGTCTATGAAAACTTTATATGCTAAATATAAGTTTGTATGTTTTCACAGAGACCCTTCAGAGCCAAAGTCAGGTACTTCTGTACTTATTTGTTGCAGCTTCCTTTCAAACACACAGATCAACATTTTCTTTAAGTCTCATTTCACGGTATCCAGTCCCAAGTTTTCTCAGAAATTTGGGAAGAAGTTTAGCCTCTCCAGGTAAAAGTAGCTGAAAGGAAGTTTAATTTCTGGTTTAAACCTAATAGACATCAATCAATTAAACAACGGACAACTCTCAATTTTTTCTTTTTAGATTGCTCGTGATGTGGATGGCTCAGGGAACTACTTAATGCTAACACACAAACAAGTGGCCCAGCTCCACCCCTTCTCATGCTACTGTAACACCAGGAGGATTCCAGAGTGGGTTTTATTCCACGAGTTCAGCATCTCAGAGGGCAATTCCATCAGAGTCGTCTCCGAGATCTCCCCCCATCTGTAAGTGAACTGTGATGAAATTGCTCCTTCCCTCCTAAATCCACCACAAAATCACCACTTTGGGGGGATAAAAAACATGAAAAAAGGGAAGATCTGTGATCTCAGGCCCTCACTATTCTCAGTATTTGCCACTGCAACTGTAATCAATTGAAAAAAAGCCCACAATATTAGCTGCAAAAGTTTCTTACAAAGTAAAATATATAGAAAAAAAATTCAGAGTCAACAGAGCAGTGTACTCCTACATTAATCCAGCTGGAAAGGTCTTTGTTCCCTGAAAACCTATTTTCCAGTAAATCTTTTTCTTAACATTCTGTACCCAGCCAGCTGAATCACGGACTGTTTATGGATTCAGGCAGAGATCACAGCCTTCCCCCTGCAAAAATCTCTTTACACGAAGAATATACATTTCACTGTGCCATCTTTTCTGTTTCCCATGTTTATAGGAGAGCTGCTTTCACAACGTTATTGAGCCACTCTGTTCCAAAGCAGGGAAATTGCTACTGAATTCAATCTGCAGCCCTGGGAGCTGCACTGCACCTCAAGTGCAGGCTGAGGATATTCAGTGCAAGGCTACTGAAAGCACCAGCTCCTGCTCCATCTCGCAGAAAATCTGGGCTTCTTGCAGAGTTTTGGGTTGAAATATCAGCTTTGTAGCTTCTTTTATATATGCTTGGAAATAGTGATTCAAGTATTTTAAACTTCAATTAAAAATTAAATCTTCTTTTGTCCGATTTCCTCCCCAGATTTGCAGAGCTGGTACCTCAGTATTATTTCAGCAATCTCCCTCCAAGTGAAAGCAAGGATATTCTGCAGGAAGTGATCAATCACTTGGCACCTGTTCCAGCCACGAAGGAGGAACAGAAAACTGCGAGTGACAGCAAAGAAAATGAGGAATTTCCCCAAACTCCCACTGAGCAGAGATGTGTTATTCAGTGATTTTAGACTGAACTATCCCATATTGGACAACAATAAATAAAAGCAATATACCCAAAGTGCATCCCCACCTAAACCCATGAAATGATTTCAAACTTTTGAGCTAAGTGTATTTAACAGAAGAAACAAAGAAAAAGCACTTTTCTCAACAAAAGGAGCTGCAGGCACTATTTTGGAACAAAGCCACAGGATTTAGCTTTTGTTAAAAATACATTCAGCAGATATTCAGGGTTTTTTTTGACACTGGGTTTTTATTGACTGCTTCATGATGATACCAAACTAAACTAAGACACAATATTTAAAAATATTCATCTGGTGGGTATTTTTGGTTGCGCAAAACCGTTGACTCGACAGCGGTTCTGAAAATATTGTGAGGTCACAATCCTGCATGGCTGCTCCACAAAAACCTGCTGTTGGTAGGGAAGCTCAGAGTGAGAGATAATCTTTGAGTTTTTCCATAATTCCAGGAATTCCATCAGCTGGAATTATCATAACAGTCCTCAAGGGCTTCATTGGTACATCATCAAAGGACCATCTGCCACCCAGACAGGTGTCGCTTTCCTCTTGCACAGAGTAGTTGAATTTCAGAAGGGCTTTCTAAACAACAGAAATAAAAGAATTCAGATTAAAATGCTTAATTAGCATGAAGATAATACATCATCTAAACCAAGTGGAAATAATGAACCTATTATGCCCATGCTGATTAAGAAGTTTTCTTCCTTCTCCAAGTGTCCGCCAAAAAGACCAACCAAAAATTCCACTATTTAAAGTGTTTTAAACTCTTTTCTTTTCACAGAATTTATATCATTCGTACTTGATACGACAATGACTGCTACCATTATAGTTTGGGATCAGAAAAACTAACTAGGAGGGAGAGGAGGGGAAAAAAAAAAAATCAATGCCCCCCCTTTAGTTCTGAGGCTCTGCTGCTTTCAGGGCCTACTCTGAAAACTGCCCAGAGCCCTAAAAATGAACAAATCTGTAAGAATATGAGTAGAAACCAAATACTAAGGGGATGGGGACCAATATGAATCCTGAGGAGAATTTCAGAGAGCTCTTGGAAAGGCTCCAGATGGCTGCAGCCACTGGAAGATCTAATTCTGCTTCTCCACACAGGCAGGTGTCTATAATGTGCATTATTTCTTTTCAGGGATATAAACCCTATACAGAAAGTCCCTTTTCATCAGCTTTCCTAGACAAAATTCCTGATGGATAAGAAAACTGTACCGAATGAATGTTTCCAGTTCTCACACAAGTCAGATTAAGAACTCTGAGCTGAACCATCAAGGAGAAGAACTCACCTGATTCCTTCCCTTTGCAGGAAAATTAAGATCCACTCTCCTTTTAGGTTTGCTTTCCACTAATAATATAACAAGGCTTTAAATCTCATTTTGGAAGAATCACCACATTAATTGAGTGGCTTTGCTCACGAACAATTTGAGCACCTTTAATCAATTCCAAGTCTGGTTATAATAGATTTTCTGGTTATCATTCTATGGAACAGAATAAAGCCCAGGGAAGTGGCAAGTGCAGAAAAAGGCTTCTCTCGGTTTGATATGGCTCCAAGTGCCTGCCTCACCACATTTAATGCTATTTTATGGCAATCTAATTAACATTATGTGTGATCAGGGAGGACAGGCACTCCAGCACTAATTTAACACACACACGTTATTAAGTACAGAGAGGCATTTAATTTAATACCCCACATAATGATTCAAATGGATTTTTTTAAAACACTGGGAAGTCTGTTAAAAAGAAAAACATGCTCGGTGTGAGTCTGTCCTTTTGAGCTGAGAATTACTGGGGTTTAGATGAAAGCACACCACTAGGCTTTAATAAATAACAAAGCTGAGATAAATAAATACAAAAAGGGCCTTCTAGAACAAACACCCATGGACACACGAGCATCACAGGCTTCTCCCCAGCAGCTTTCCAACAACAGAGTTCAGGTTCAGCTGTTTCAGCTGCTGTGGCAGGAAAACAAAAACAAAATCCCCAACTTGCTCCAGCACAGAGGCTACCACGCCATTCCCTACAGCTCCCAGTGAATTCCCCCACTTACATTTCTCTGCTTCCCAGGAAATAAAATTACAGCCCCATCACAGCCTCTGTCAGAATGATTACACACAGGAACCTTTGCCATTAACCACCCCATGCCTGTGCAAGTCCTTTGCGCCGCAGGCACTGCCAGAAATGAAAAATAATGGGCTCTTGACAAAGTAATAATATTGGAGAATAGTAGTTTTAAAGCTTTGGGAACAAAAAACAAATAAATAAAAAAGAAACCATGGAAAATTCTTTGCATTTCAAAGCACATTTTTAATTTAATTTCCTGCATTTTCCCCTCACCTGACCTGGCTTGGGACCAGCAGAATTTTGTGGAGAGGCTGCCTTAGGAAATGGGAAGTAATATTTTCATCTCAGTGTTGTAGCTATTAGCTAGTTATTTAGTTAATAATAGCTATTAGCTATTATTTAGTTATTAATACACTTGCCCTGAGTAAATAGAGACAGAAAAAGGAAGAAAGAGCCACTTCTTAGGATCTCCAGAAGTTTTAATTCAGAGCATTTTTTGAGAGTAGCAGGTAACCAGGAGGAAACAGATAAATCAATACAAAAAAAGAGCTTGATTGCTCCTCTCTCAACACTACTCCAAAACATCTGGGATTTAATTCAAAAATATTTGTCATCATCTTGATAAAAGCTCCCCTTGAATTTGAGGTGAAACATCTCTTGTTGATGACATGCAAAGAAAAAGAAGCATTTTAAATTAAATAATCACATGGTACCTCATGAAAGAATTCTTCCTCTGCATTTGCAAACATTAATTCCTCCTTTGGCTGCTTTTTCCCTTCCCTCCTCTTAGAACTGCTCTTTGTAGCTTCTGTAAAGGTCTTGCTGATAAGGAGGTAAAAGTGGCACTTTCCACAAGGTTTGTTTGTTCTCTGTGCCTCAGTCAGCTCCTTCCTAAAGAGGAATAAATGTTTACACAATTACATCCTAATTACTGACACAATTTACATCCTAAACAAGCCTATCAGTAAACCTTATAATGTATTGGTATAGAAAGAATATTCAAATTACAGACTATTCTTTCATGAGTGCCTCAGAAAATCAATTTTGCAGATGCATTCCTGGTACTTAAAACATATTATTTGGACTTTTAGACTATAAAAATATGGATGTTTTTCCACAGCTCACAGGATAACCCTTTTTTCCCATAATCCTGTTCATGGTAAAGAGTTTGTGCAATGATTCCAAGTGCAACTCTCCTTAAAAATACATCACACTCTCACTTCCTTGAGGAATTGTAACTGAAGAGACAGAAAATACTCTTGCCCACCCTTGCTGTCACTCCAAAACCTTTAAGACAAAGAGGCTGAGATCTGAATTGGAGCCGTGCCAAGTGCTGTGTTTGTGGTGACCTCAATCTGCCTTCTAATCTCAACTCACATGAGAGGAAAGAAGGAAAAAAATGAAATAAGAAAAAAAATTATCTGCATTCGATTACTGGAGTTCCTTATCCAACAAAATTTCCTTGTTCCCAGTTCCCAACGTGGCACTAAAATCACGTAATGCTGTGTTTCAGTGGATTAATTTACTGACATTCACCCAGCTTTGGATATAAACCCATGAACAGGTAGAGATCAACCAGCACCTCACCTGCTTTTTTCATTACTGAAACTAATCTGACCACTGCATATTTACATGGGCCAGAACACAACCACCTTTTAAGCCTTTGCCTCAATCCAAATCTCCCACTCCAGAGCCAGACATTAACACAAACTCCCCAGCTGCTCATTATCAGCATGCTGAAAAAGTTCTCATTTTTACATTTTCCTAGATCAGTGTGAAAACAATCTGCAATACAAGGATAAACTGCATAAACATACACACAGCTATTTCTGCAGAACAGCACATGTTCTCAAATTATATCCTCCATAGAGTTTGAGGAAGTTTTGTATCTTTATAAAGATATAAAAAATACTTTTAAAAATTAACTGAAGACCATATATGAGACAAAAATTATTTTTCTGTTCACGTTTTACTTATATCTGTAGCAACAACAGTCTTAACACAGCTCTACACACGTAAGAGCTCTGAAAAACATGAAGAAAAAACACCATTCGACATCACACAAGAAAAAAAAGAAAACCTAAACAAACTTACTGGAGCTGCTGGTGCATGGGCAGAGCAATCTGTGGAGGGACATTGATGAACCTCTCACTCAGGATGAGCCCCACAGGCTTTGTGCTGTCGTGCAGGAGCTGACCCAGCTGTTCCACCAGGCGCTGCTCACAGCTCTGCTCACAGCGGCTCAGCAGCAGCTCTTTGATTTGCTCAGCACACTGGGTGCCCTGCAATCGAAAGGTGCATTTTCTTTACCTGCCACAACAGCTATTTACACAAGGAAACCTTGAATGTCAGCTTCAAGGGAATTTCCTACAGGCCTGCTGGCAATTTCCCTCAGCAGCCTCCAAAGCGACGCACAGTTGCTCTGGAATTGTTCTCCAGATCTGCAGCTGAGGGCAAACAAAGATTGTGAAGAGACGGGGACAAGGAGCTGCAACACCACAGCAAAACTCCAAACTGCAGAAGAGCAAAGTGAAGAAATGCAAGAGACTGACAGCTCACTTACCCTGCAATTCTTTGGCCTAGTTTTAACTCTCTGGCCCATTCTTTGCTTTATCACATTAATACATTCAAAGAAAAGCTAAGCCACGTGCAAGTTTTACAGCCCCAGTCCTCCACAGAGGGATTCCAAATCCTGCTCCAGCTGTCCATGCTTGTTACACAGGGTGCAGTCTCATTTATTACTGATGCTAATATTTATAACCAGATGTTAATGAGGAATACCAACCTTCCTTTCTGTTAAGTTCAAGCAGCTTATAAAACCAAAGACTTCACCATCATCTTCATCATCATCATCATCACTACTGTCTTCCTGCACTTCTGCTTGCTGTTGAATGGAAGGAAAAGCAACAACTTATATTGACATTCTATTTCCACTGTGTAGGAAAAGATGTTTTTCTTTCTAGAAGATGCTCAGCACATGACAACCATCAAGGAAAGCTGTACAAACACACACAGCAAATTCTGCTGCATCAGTGAACATCTCAGTGCCAGCTTTAGAGAGAGCCAGGTCATGCATCTTCTACAGCAGAGTCCTCTGAAAGGCACTACAAGGTGACAGCCCACATTTAATAAGCAGCATCTTGGCCCAGGGGATGGCAGTATCTTAAGTAAAGCCAATTTCCTTCAGTTTCTACCATAGGGAAGTAAACCTGGAATGTCTTAACAACCACAGAGCAATAAAGATTTGATAGGGATGGGGGACATTCCTTTTCTTTGTAGGAAAGTCCCAGGGTCCTGTTTCTTATGGAGATGGAAAAAAACCTCTCCACTGCATTTTCAGCATTGCTACACCAAAATACAGGGAGTGAAAAGCCTTCCATATGTAAAAAGAAACCAGCTATAATAATATATCAAATTCCTTCTTTGCTTGAAAGTGGCATGGAAAATTTCAGTTTCCACAGAGGAATTATTTTCAAAGCAAACAAAGCAAGAAAGCACACAAATAACACAGATGGGATCCCCTTCTGAAATACAGAAATAATGCCAATTCAACATCAAAAGTACTGCCCTTCAATTACAAACGTAAAATCTGTCTTACCTTGATAATACTCCCAATATGGTTCTGTTGTATTAATATATCAGTTAATTCAGCAGTGTTAACAGGAGCTTTTAGAAACAACTGGAAGACAAGAAACAACTATTAAGTTTTAGGCACTGATGCTATCTCCTGGCCCACTCAGTAGAAAAGAAAGTGAGTTTTTTATTTATCTTCTTTCATTATAATACTGCAAAAACTAACAATCAGCTGCTTGAAGCGCTTGCTCCTGCAGCTTCCACACGCTGCTATTTCCCCACTGGTATCCTCTGGAGTTTGGTATAATCTGAAAGCTGTGGCTATTCCATCCCTGGCAGGGTCCAGGGCCAGGCTGGACAGGGCTTGGAGCCACCTGGGATAGTGGAAGGTGTCCACTATGCCAGGGGGTGGAACAAGATGGGCTTTGAGGTCCTTTCCAACCCAAACTATTCTGGGATTCTCTAATAAAAGGAAGCAAAGTAATATATAAAAACTATAAATCAATATGGAGAATGTGAACTGCTGTCTTTGCCTAACTCTTCAGATGTTATTTATCAAGGGACATATCAGCCAAGCTAAGAAGCAGTCACAGTACCTGCTGCAGTAACCTCTTTATCCCATTATAGTCATTGTCTGATATGGAATGGGCTTCAAATTCAATATTCACTTCCTGCGGAGTGAAACAGAGAATATCACACACACTTGGCAAGAAGTTATATCAGAACAAAGTTAAACTGTAAAACACTTGAAGACACGTAATGACAAACAGCAGAACCAGAACTTGTTTCCACCTCGCAGTAATCCAGCAATTGTTATCATTTCTCCTGTGATCTTCAGAGAACATCTGTGAAAGTAACTTTTCAAAACCAACCCGCCACCTGTGTCATGAACAAACCTTTAATGCTTTGCTCCTACAATTACACCTCTTGTAGCCACACAGACTCTTCCCGTAGGTTTGCTCCAGGCAGCTGAACCCTGGGAACTGCAGCACTGGGGTGTAACGCCTTAGCTAAAGGTGCACATTGCTACAGACATTTAAAGAATTACATCCAAACCCCCACTTCTGCTACTTCCCCAAATCCTCCTGGCATCATTAACCCCACTGTGGAACTCAGCAAGCAAATGATGAGACCCAGGCACCGCAGAAGCACAGTGGGAACTGTTGCTTCTCCTTCCAGAACAAATGCTGCGCGCCTACTAACATTTTTATTGGTAATCAATATTAAAAGTCACACCTCCCAAGGTTACCCCAAGGTTACCCTGCCTACCTAGTCCACTGTTCAAGATCATCCAGAGTTACCTTGCCTTTTAATTGCCAGTTTCAATTACACTTCCTGAGTAACCTCAACAACTCAGCCTGACTTTTGTCACCAGCTCAGCCTCNCCCCGAGCCCTCGGAGCCGCTGTCGGAGCCGCTGTCGGAGCCCTCGGGGCTCCCGGAGCCGCTGTGGGAGCCCCGTTCCCCGGCGGGGCCCCGCGCCCGGCGCTTGGCCGGCGTGGCCATGGCGCTGCGAATGTCGCGACAGCGAGCGGCGGGGCGGCACCGGCTGAGCACGGACGGGGAGCCTGACAGGGGAGGCGCGTCCCGCCCCGCTCCCGGATTTCCCCGCAAACCCGGATTTCCTCTTTGTGCTGTGGTGTCACTTCCTTGCGGGGGAACTGCGCCGCGGGAATGGTTGGCAGGAGTTAGATCGGGCTGCCCAGGCAGGGTTGGAGGCCGCGTCCCCGCGGGTGCCCAGGGAAGGCCTGGACGCGGGGACACAGCGGGGATCGGGCGCAGCTCGGGCTCGATGATCCCGGAGGGCTTCTCCAGCCTCAGGGGTTCTGGGATTCTGTGCTTTAAAAGGAGCAGAGTGTCCTGAGCATCTCCGACATTAGCAAAAATTGCTGTAAGTAAAAACTAGCGTTAGTGAAAATTGCCAGTTAAAGCAGGAATCAGGCGCCCGCTGCTTGCTCTAAAAGTTGTTTCCCGGCTTCCCCTGAACCGAATTCCCTGGATAATTCCAGACAAACGAGCAGAAAAGGGTGATAAAGAGAGCACAGTAAGCACAACGTGATTCTGGCTTTGGTAACAAAATAACGATCGGGAAAATGCGTCGAAATACCCTAAGCACTGAAGAAATGGTCATTAATGATCCAGCCTCAGTTCTGTGGAACACGTTCCATTTAACACTTCGTGTCTAATTAATGAAGAAAGGTGGGTGTTAATGAGGCCATGGAAGGAAGAGCGCTGGCCACTCACTGTTGCCAGCCAGAAGAAATGCAAGGCACAGAGCCTTGGGATGTAATTCCAGCTTTATAAATACAATTCAAGTAGGTTAAAATGTTCCTTTTAAAGTGTCTGACATGCCGTGTTTCCTTTTTTTTTTTTTTTTTTTTTGTGTTATTTTGAAAGCTGTGTTTGCTCCGGGAGTACTCAGGTCATTGCCAAAATTTCTGTACCGATATCCAGGGAAAGAATTTAGGGGAGGATGGATTTTCCTGTGTGTGTAATCTATCAGGAAAGTACCACGCTGATAACCGGGGCAAATGTGCACCAAGAGAGTGGATTTCTGTTTGTATTATTGGTGTATTTGCTTATGTTTTGTAACGCTGGATTTAGCCCCAAAGTCAGCTTTGAAGGAACTGAGAACTATCACCTTTCATTTTAATGGCAGAATAGATGTTTTCAGTCCTGCCTTGTTTCCTAAAGTATCAGAGAAGGCAAAGTACAGATGCATAAATGTGTGCATAGAGACACAAATTAAATCAGTATCTTCGCATACTCATTTTTGTGAGCAGAGGGGGAAAAACTAGCATGGAAATTAATAGAATAAATAACTTTTTAATAGATAGGTGGTGATTCCATTGCGAACATGCTGCCATTGTATTGTGGTTGTTGCTGCTTGTACAAAATATTCTTTAAAATGTGTTCCCCATGATGAATTTCATGAGAGCCTCTTCCTTGAGCAGTGTTATCTAAAGGCAACATATTATTTTCTGCCCTTATCAGGGTGGATGCTCCTGCCCAGAGAATGTACAATAACTGCTTACTCACTGTGTAAGGAGGAGTACAACTAGTAGTAAGCCAGTTCTTACTGGCTCCTTGGAGCTGTTAAAGTCACTGTTGGAGTAAAAAAGTCCTCTAGGTCTAATTTAGTTAAATTCCATTCTTGTATTTCAGGGTTCTGCTGCGCTTCCTCGGTGAGCAATGAAGGTTCTGCTGCTGAAGGATCCCAAAGACAAAGAGTCGGGACCAGATCCATATGTTAAAGTGAGTAAACTTGAAGAAAACTAACAAAAATGTGTCACTCCTTTATTAAGTATGAATGCACCTGTTTCAAGTGGGAAAAGGGGCTTGATCAATATTAGGAGTGCATGTCTGAAATTATGCTAAGAGGAATGTATCCTAGAAAATATTCCCCTCCTGCAAAAAATTACCTTAATTATAGGATATTTGAACTGAATTCGTTGTTAAAGCTCTCAGCAAAGTACTGATATTAAACCGGTTTCATTTGAATTAATTAGCATTGATGATGTTCTGTATGGGCAGAATTAAGAGTACAGAAATTCTTTGTACTTTTCCTGGGAATGTGATGTGAAATAGAGGTTACCTGACACTGGGTTCCCTTCTGCTACTGCCCTTGGTCATGTGAGTAAATCTTACTCCTAAAAGTAAGAATTCCTGATAAAGGAGGGTTATTTCTTGAGAAGAAACCTATTGTCAGGATTAGAGACCTACAGGGATATTTGCAGGACTGGGTGGGCACCTGGGGACTCCAGAGTGATGTGCTGGTGTCTCCTGTGCCTCAGGAGGCCACAGTCCCACAGCTGTTTGTTTAATAACATGTTGTAATATTAAAGAAATAACAAATCCAAACGATATTTATCCGGACAAGGAAATAAAATGCCTTTTTATTTTGCTTTAGTAAAGAGAAATGCTTCTGCTGGCTTCTTTGAAAAAGAAAAAAAATGCTGTTTGGCACTAATTTCAAGAGCTGCAAACCTTTTCTTGACAGGAGTTAGGATCATACAGCTTGGAAGCAACGTTGATCCCAGTTTTGTCATTTGAATTCGTCTCTCTTGACAGCTTATTTGAGAAGGTAAGGTTTAAATTCTTTCAGTTTTCTTTCAGTTGTCTTATTTCCAACAGGACGTGGTCGCTGAGATCCCACTGAATCCTTCTCTTTGTGGGACTTCGTGTTGTCCCAAACCAGCTTTGTACAACAAAATTCCCTGTACAACATCAGGGACCTCGCCCCTGCTTGTTAAGGAATTAAATTGGTCAGGCAGAATTCACCTTTCAGTTGTGTGACCATAAACTGTCACAAGTGCTGGGGCATTTCAGACAGTTACTGAAGCTGTTCTGTTTGTCACGCGGTTATAAAGAATTGAGCAACTTATTTTTTAAATTAATTTGCTAATTAATTTTTTTTTTACTTCTTAACTTTACTGTTTTTAAATAGCTTTCTCATCCCGAGTGCTATGGAGGCCTTGTTTTTACCAGTCCAAGAGCACTAGAAGCCATCAAGATATGTCTAAAAGAGAAGAGTCAAAAAGAAGGTAGGTACACACTGACATTCCTTGGTCTTTTTCTTTCAGCATCTTGTGGCGTTTGGATTTTACTGGATTTTATTTCACCCCCCAGTTGATATTTGGGCATGGCTTCTAAAAAAACCCCAGTGTCTCGTTGTTCTTTTAGCATCATAAAGGGCTCATGCTCCACTGAGCTTTTAAGGGTTCTGTTTTCCCCACTTAAAAATGAAAGGAAGCAGCTTTTGGTGCAAATTACTAATTAGTGGGAGCTTTCCCAGCTCTGGTGCTCTCATGCACAAGGAATATTTTGCTGCAGTGCCTGGTTTGCTTGCTAACTGCTTTTCTCCCTTAAAGAGAAGATCATCCCAGAAAAAACTGGCCCTTACTTCTGTGCCTGTATAATTCCAACAAAATGCTGCAGAAAAAGGGAGTTTTCGAGTAAGAAATTTCTCAAGTGGATTAATTATTAGCTGAAAAGTGGTGAGGAAGTGCTGATGCATAAAAACCAACAGATCAGCAGCGAGGGAGAGTCCTGCTAAACAGAAATACCCACCACAAAGAAATGTCAGATCCTTGTAAACGCTTCTTAAATTCTTCTCCAATTCTTATGTTGGGTGATTCTGGCATGGAATTTCCACTTTACTGCTCTGTTTTTGGGCTGTGGACAAATCAGTGTCCTGTCAGTAAAGTTACACCCTTGAGTAAGCAGTAAATGCAGAGACCCTCAGCTGCTTGTAGCATTTGCAGCAGCAGAGGACAGTATATTAAGATTTTAGGTCAAAAGTAATCTCTTCTCTAGATTTCATCCCTCATNGCATGGAATTTCCACTTTACTGCTCTGTTTTTGGGCTGTGGACAAATCAGTGTCCTGTGAGTAAAGTTACACCCTTGAGTAAGCAGTAAATGCAGAGACCCTCAGCTGCTTGTAGCATTTGCAGCAGCAGAGGACAGTATATTAAGATTTTAGGTCAAAAGTAATCTCTTCTCTAGATTTCATCCCTCATGTTTATTAGGACTTGGGAGAAATACGTATTTTAATTATAAAATGAGCCTGTAGCTCCTATTTGGGTTCCTTTCAAAGGCAATAAATCCTTCTTTTTTTCCTTCTGATTTTTATTTTTACCATTGTAGTTTGTATTTCTTTTTTCCCCTCCAGGAGTACCAGAAAAAACTCAGTGTCCTGTGCTGCTCTGGTTTAAAACAAGACAGTAAAAGATTTGGTGTATCTATTTTTGATCCATTAGGATTTGTACCTCCAGATTTGCTGAATGTGTAGTGGAGTTTTAGTTATTATTATTATTATTATTTTCCTGTGTTTCTAGATTAAACAGCAGTCCAAGTAGTCATTTAGCATACACACTCTGTTGCCATGTGCCTAAATTTCATTTAATTTAGTACAATTTAATGTTTTTCAGCCTGGTCAAAATCTCTTAAACAAATGTGGAATATCAAACCAACATATGTGGTAGGAAAAGCTACAGCTTCTTTAGGTAAGCTGGGGTTTAAAAAAAGAAATCTTGGCTAAATCTGGCTTGTAAGTACAATTTTTGGAGGAGCAGCTGCTGCTCAGGGGTGCTCAGAAAACAATTTTAAGTTTTCGAACTGGATAATTGGGAAGAGAGGTAATTATATAACTGGTAGAATTATCCATGCTCCAGCCAAGGATATCCATGGATATAATCCAGCCTCTGGATTTCTGCTCCTTTTGTTGTAATGTGATGGTCACTGCTTGAAAAATTGGGTCAAAACAGAAAAAAAAAACCCCTTTGTTTTTAATTTGCATGTGGTTTTGTCGTTGCCTTTGGAAATGAAATTGGGTGAAAGGGATTCCAACCTGGTTGAGATGGTGCCCCAATGATTTGTGTGCTTGGATCCAGCTGTGCCTCCCTTTTCACCCCAGGTGTCTGGGACAGGAAATCTGAATTGTTCTCATGGTTTTCTTTCGGTTCTAGTGGAAGAAATTGGCCTTACTCCACAAGGGGAAAAGTCTGGAAATGCTGAGAAATTAGCTGAATATATTTGTTCAAGTAAGTGGCTGCAGTGCTGTAGTTAAATTAAGGTAATGCCCCTTCCATCATTCCACAATTTCCCAGAGGTAAAATCAGGTGCACAGTGAGGCAAAAATACTTCAAAATGCATGTACAAGATATTAATTTACATGGAATCTTAGACCCTCTAGTTGATTAATAAATACTGTATGAGCCAGCAGGCAAAAGTTTCTTTTTACTGGGAGATCAGAGCTGTAAGGATTGGAAATTGCTGCTGAAGCAGAAGATTGCAATGCTGGGGGCTTTCCCCAAAATTACCCTGTGGTTTCAGGGGGATCTGGTTTTCAGCACCAAAGCAGAGTGGGTTTGAAGAAATTAAAGTGATGCTTTAAGTTTTGTTTAACCATTTCATGGTGAAATCTGTAACTCTTCTCAGCCTATTATCAGATTATTGGGGAATTTTTAAAGTCTGTTTGCTGACTTCCTCTGCTTTTACTATAATTTGTTAAAATTTCCAGCAGCAAGAAGAAAGATTTCTAGACTTAGGGCTGTCGATTTTTTGAGTGAGTGGTTCAGTAGAAGCTGTGAAAAACAGAGGCTCAGGTTTTGTACAGGTGTGAGAAAACAGAGATTTATGGGGGAAAGAAAAATGGGATTGGAGCTGGCAAGGATTGTTTGTGCTGGGCACAAAAATATGTGGGATTGTTTGTGCTGCTCTCCAAGTCACTGGCAAATAAAATACTTCAGCTCTAGGGAATATTTAATGATACAAATGATAGTTGCCAGCACAAGATTAAATAATAAATCCTGAAAATTAAAAATACTTACAGCACGAATATGTCACAAGTAAAGAATAGCCCCTCTCCCCTCTTCAGCAGGTGTATTAAAGCAAAGAAAGGTTTCAGCTGATTTTTTAGGGCTGGAAAATCTCCTTCTGGCAATGAATTAATATTTGCCAGGGATTTTTTTGAGCCGAAAGACAAGAGGAATACCTGTTTATTGTGTTGTTTGAAGGGGGAAAAAATTAACCAAGCTGTGAATTTCAGCCACTGGAGCCTGTTTGTTGTTGAGACATAGAAACATTCTCAAGGATTTACTGGGCTGTGCACATTTATATGCTCTCAGCTGATCAAGTGCTTTATAACAGCCTTGGAAGTAGAGATTAAATTATCTCATGTTCCCTGTTAGGTATAAATTCGTTTTTGTTTGTGCATAAAATAAGTAAATGAA
>VYZQ01029788.1:0-32017 GCA_013400655.1 Mystacornis crossleyi
GATTTTTTTTTTTAAGATAGAGATAGTGAGGTGGTGATTTCGATGATTATTTAAATGTGTGTTTCTGCCAAAACAGTTTATGTGAAATCCTTTTTCTCCTAGGCGGCGTTGTTGCCTATGATATCCTCTGTTCCCAGATGAATAAATAAAAGTTACGTTGATCAAGGGTTTATTATCTTTCATTTGTCACCCTGGAAGGTTTACAACAAGTATTCAAACTAACATTTCTATATGAATGGTTAGAATGACTAACAGCTGAACCCTATTATTTTAAAAGTAAATAGTCTGTATAGAAAATACAGTTTTTGAATAAAAGCGAGGCTCATAGGAATTCTTGACTTAGATGAAATTGTTTATATGGCTCTTACAGCTGGATTTATATCTATTTTTCTTTAATATTATGATGCTATCCCTTTCTGCAGCCAAGAATATCAAGGATACATATGGATAAGCTATTAAAACTTTCCATCTAATTCTGTACTTGAACTTATTTTTTAAATGTGCTAGTAATGTAAAGAGTTTGATGATAGAATTAGGAGCTAGATGTGTCTAAAAACAATAATTATGTTTGAAAATGATATTAATAATCATCATGTCCCAGTATAGACACTAGAGAACTCATTCACAGAGAGAAGAAAAGAATTCTGTTAATGTATTTTTTTAGTTACTTATTAACTGGAATTTAACGGTACTGTAAGTACTTTGACTGTACTAAACATTTTAAAACAGTCTTTAAGACTAAAAAGAGTATTTTTGGCTCTGTTTCTGTTGAATCATTTACATCAAATGGACTATTAGAAACAATTGTAAGCTTTCAGCTTAGAAATCAAAAGTGATGCTATCTCTAAAACAAATGATCAAAGGTAGTGAAAGCAATGCCAATATTTATTTCAAGTTTTGGCTCACAAAGTGAACAACACTTGAATTAATTTCCCCTTTAGAAATACCTGTGCCATGAGCTGAGCAGATTTAAATTGAATTGTAAGTGTGGATTCTGCAGCCCCCCCCTCCTAATGGCCCTGATCTTGGGCCTCCCCGTCCTGCCTAACTGGGAGCTGAAGGCCCCTGTAAAAGGGGAAAAGTGGGATGCGCAGTAGGCAGCGTGGTTCAGGTGAAATCATTTAACCAGATGCTTGAATTTGCGAATGATATGGGCTTAATATTGAGTATGCTTAATATTGAGGGAAGTCAAACCCTTAATACTGATTTGGGGGTTGTTTTCCTTCCCCTTGGGATATGGGGAGGAAGAAGTGCAGGCAGCATGTGATTGAAATCCCTCTGTGGTGGCCTCTGCTGCAATCTCATCTGCGAGCAATATTTTAGGTATTCAGTCTTTGATATTAACTAGTTATATCATCTTGGATTACCTTTTCAACTGCTTGTCACTGAAGACTGACATGTACCTGAGCATTTTTTGTGCTGTTGATATGAAATCTCAGTGCAATATCCCTTTACAGCTGTCCTTAGGAAACGATATTGTGACTGTGGCCTAGGGAAGCTTGAAAAACAATCTCATGCCCATAACCAGGTTCAACCTACTAATGGCTTGACATTGAGTGTGAATATGTTACTGTTCTATTCTAAAGCAATCATATGTTGTTAGAGTTAACCACAGTTCTAGCCCTGCTGGTTAGATAAACTTGCCCAGAATAAAATAATTTTCCCAAATAAAAATGAAGGAAACTGCTTCTGGTGGTGCAGAAATGAATTATCCCAACCCGAACTTAGATTTTTTGCATTTTCTAGTTACTACTCAAATGTTGAGGCTAGTACAGCAGGTTAAGCTGGATTTGTGCAAAAAACTAGATGCAAGAGGTGCAGGCATCTGGTGCTGATTCCAGCACCCGGAGCAATGCCTGTATTTTATCCAGTTTTGTCTGCATTAAATCAGAAGCAGCCCGGGGAGATGGGGAAGGGAAATCATGATCTCTTCCTGAGCACCTGCATGCCAGCAGGCTGTGCAGTGTGGTGCTGCATGGTTTCCCTGCTCCAGCAGCAGTACAGAGCAGCAGATCAGAGGGTGTCCCCCTCCACCTCCCCGTGTGGCCTTTCCCCTTTACAGTGATCCCTGTGCTGGGGTGTGACAGCTCCCTTGCATCCAGCTCGCTGCAGGTGTGGCAGAGGGGTGGATGCACACAAGATGTTAGTGCATCACCTTGGTCAGTGTTCTTGTTGAGGCTTTACCTGCCTGGTTTTCTGGGATGAGTGAGTGGGCTTCTCTGGGATGCAAGAAGACATCTCCATTGGTAGGTTTATATAACAGCTTGGTGCAGAATATTAGAAACAGTCATTATCTGAGGTCTGAAGGAAGGTGTTTTTTAACCAGCCCCTAGATTTCATAAGCATGATTAGGACAGTACAGAAAACTTGCCAAATTGCCACTTTGCATTAGTAATTTTCATTTCATGACTTCATTTGGTAAATTATTTCTGATGGTGGGTCTATGATGTAATCTCTCATCTTGCAATATGTGTCTGTCAGGGGGCTTCATCTTTCAGAGCCTAGGAGCATCAGAAAGGGAAGATTTCTGCTTCAAAAGACAAACAGAAGGTACTTTTTTTTTGCTGGAAGCACAGCTTGACCTTATGGATCTGAAAGAATCTTTTCTTAACTCATAGGGACAATTTGTTGCATTTTAACGTGTCTTGATTACTCACAACAGACAAAGCTAGAGTATTCGGAATTAGTAAGATAAAATTTTAAAAGAAATGTGTATCTTGCCTTGAACTATAAAAAGGGGCAGCCCGTTTTAATGAAAAGATCCCCAAAAGGATTGTTTTAACTTGTTTCTCTCGGATGAAACTGCTGCCCTACTTTTTTAATGGTTTCCCTCTTAAGGACTAATGCATCTGCCTTTACATAGAGCGGAGTTCACTGGGAGTGCAAGTGGGTTTTTATAATCCTGATATCCTTGTGGTGTCTCTCTGGAACTCATCTGTGCCCATGGTTCTGTGCCTCTCATCTGCATTTTTTTTTTGTACCTAAATGATTTGAATGTATGATAGTTTGACTTTAACTTAATCTAGTCCTGAGTGATGGCTGATCTTCAAGGTCCCAGACTGTTTTCAGTTTCTGTTTTGTATTATTTTTAGAAATCTTACCTTTCAATTTGTTTCACTTTTAAATTACCTCTTACCCAGCTGGATCTGTTAGTCCTGAATAGCACCATACCTAAGGAGGGTCGGTGTATTTGTAGTCTTTGTGTGTACCTTTGTGTGTAACTACAGATGAGTCATTTTAAGTCCTCTGTGGAAGAATAGAACATGTGAAGGTATCTTAATTTTTAGGAAGCTGGGACATGGAGAACACGAAAGTACCGTGTTTTATGTAAAATGTTGCAAACACCATAAAGACTCTTTCACTCTTCAAACCCTCAAAGAGCCTTTAACAGCTCTGGATTTAACAGTGGATCTTGGTTGTTTGTTTTTTTTTTTCCCCCCAAGCTAAAGAAATGTAGGTGTCTTTCTGAGAGATGAACACAAATAAAACTCTTTCCAAAGGGAGAAAAATTACTGCAGCAATTTTTGGTAAGTCTGGTACTTTATCACTTTGCTTTCATTGTGTTTTTTACTTTTGCCAGCCACATCTGATGTGTGTCTGCAGGGAGGCTTCCTGCTGAGAATTCCTGCATTTTTGTAACATGTAACAAAAAAGGCTTTAAAATTAGAAAGGCTTCTTGTAGCAATGACACTAAGCACAATCTTACGCCATTTAGGAGTCAATCATGTATAAACTCAGCATTCAAGACTAACAGGACTGGAGGCAGTGTTCAGAACATGCATCATACTGGAGGTTTGAGAGGTCACAAGTTCCTCAGCTGTTTGTATGTGCTGAAATTACCACTCTTAATAGGGAGGGCATTTTTGTCGCTGTCACACAGAAGGTGGGGTACACACCTATGTCTGTGTTAGTAATTACCCAGAGATTTTTCTTTCCTCTGAGGCCATCTTCACTACTGTTTAATTGAATTCATAAGTTCTTTAAAAATATTCAGTAATTCAGCAGGAGACCTCAGGGATGAATGTGTACTTGTGTTACAGAGGAATGAAATTATTTCTCCTGTGTTCTTACGAATATTGCCATTGGTATTCTCTGACAGTGGATGAAGCCATGTTAAGTTGGCACACTGAACAAAACATTTCAGCTGCTGCAATGCAGAAATATTTTTTTTTAATCAGATGTGTTTGTTTTCAAACTTCATAAGATTTTTCAAACTTCTCAGAAGCGTCATGAAGTCCACACAGAGAATCTCCACTTTGGTCATAGATCAGCAACTACTATTGCATTTAGAGTACCTTGTTAACTATATAGCGCACTATGTGTTTACTGACAGAATTCTACCCCTCCAAGTTTAAATAGTTTTCAAAGATAAGGGTATACTTATGGTTTAAAAACAATGATGTGCACAAAATAAACTATAAATGAGGATATTCCTGTTAATGGGGCATCAAAGATGTGTCTTTCTTTAGCCCTTTGTTTGTTGACGCAGTGGTATTGTTGCAGTTGATTGTAGTGAACAGTAGTAGCATTAGGTGTGTCGAGAGTGGAAATATAAATAGTATCATCTGAAGCAGATGATGGATTATTTTTTTCAGAGAACCTGCTGTCTCTCCCAGTATAGTTTAGTTTAATAGAAAATTTACAGGATGATTTTGTATTGTTTTGTGTCTAAATCAATTCTTAGTCGTAAATGGAGATAACAGTCAATAATATTTATAGTGGACAGATAGTTATTTAAGGATAAATACTTTTATGGACTTAATCTTTATGTCATTATTATCACAGTCACATTCGTGAGATTTGCAAAATACTATGCAGTAATCATAAAAAATTAATTAAAAATTCCAATCTGTGAAAAAAATTTCTTCCTGTGAATTGTTCCCTGCAGTTAACAGCAAATACTTGTTTGTATGAGTAAGGCACCTTCATTGCTACCAGAAGAAGCTGGAAAGTTCTGAACCTTCTACTATTAATCTGCTAATTCACAGTAGGAGGGAGGTCTGAAAACAAGGAAAGAAATGGCAAAAGCATGTGCCGATGGGTTCAGTTTGCATGAAATGGGTCTGGTGTCAGCCAGCTGGTGCAGGGGACTGCAGGGCAGGCAGCCATTCCTGACACACAAGAACCTCACCCTCCACAAATGCCTGCTCCTTGGTAGACCCCTTGCTCCCAAGATGGATGCTCCAAATCTGCATGTGATGCATAGGAAATCTGAACTTTTTCAATAACATATGTTTTTAGGTTGCTACATAGAAGAGAAACCACATTTTCTTTTTTGAGGTTATGCTCTGAAAAAAGTGGTTTCAAATGAGATCTTCTTGGTGTGGCCTCTCCAGCATAGCTGGTGCCTGTCTGTGGCTTGAACGGATGTGGCTACGAGAGCTGCTTGGGTGTCTGAGCTGCACGTAGGTCATAGTTTAGGGACCCAGTATTGAGCTGAAGAGATCCAATCCTAAATTCATATAGTTTTCCAGAGACCCTGGTAATCACATAGCAGATCTGAGCCTTGACCTGATCTTGGCTGCTTCTGTGGAATTGGAGAAGTCTGGTCTGCAGCTCACCTGATGCAGCTTTGAAAATTTCCTATGAATAAAATATTAACCAGGAAGTTCAGTGTGCTTGCTTTTACCCTCTGACCTCATTTTTCCAATCTGCAAGGTTTTCAGTAAGATTGAAAATCTAAGTTTCTAGTCTTTGGCCTTGACATTTTGCTTTCTCTGTTGAATTGACACAATTAGTCTCCTTTGGTGAACAGAAGGTCCTGGCATGGAGCTTGCTGCTCGGGTGCCTTGTTGTCACCAAATCTGGAACTACTTCGAGCTCCACTTAAATTACATTATTTCTCTGCCCAAAGGGAATCTTACAGGTCTTTTTGTTGCTGCTGGTGTTGTTAGTTGTGTTTTTTTCCCAAGCAGTATTTCCTTTCTCAAAACAAAATTAATCACCAAAACCATAATTTAGAGGACAAGAGTAAATAGATATTTTTAAAAGCTCTCAAGGATTTTGCTTGAGAATACAAAGTGAGAAGGGATCAGTATTAGATATAGAGGTAATGGAGGTTTTTCTGAAAGAGGTTTAATTTTTTGGCTTTTATAGAAATAAATATTTTCATTGAAAATAGAAATATATAGAAATTAGTATTTTCATTGTGAAGAGTATGTGCATTTGATTTTCATATATTTGCATGCATAGGTTCTTATATATATATTAAAAAACTATTCAATCATATTTGTAGGGTAGTTAAATATATTTTTCTATTTATAAATGCAAAATTCATCCAGAAGAAGCAAGTCAGATCTTAAAATTTCGTTGTCTTTCATTACAAGAATAAAATACAAGTACATAGTCTTCCCAGATAAAACTTTCCAGTGCAAATTTCTTTCAGCTATTGTATATTCAGAGCAGTTTTATAGGGATTTGCTAATAAATCTTTATCTATAAGCATTCTGAGACAGCAAGAAATGGAGATGATTTAGAAGTACCTCTGGAGGTCTCTCAGCAATGGATATTTAACAACACTTTTGTCTTTCTGGTTCAGTAAAACAAAGATGCAAACTTCTTCACAGTGTGCAAAGAATTTCTGCTTCATCAGAAGATAAAATGTTTTGCATAATCTCCATTCAGTTGAGGTAAGACAGTGTCTGAATGTTAAATGGCTTCTAAGGTAGAAGTATCTTCTGAATTAAACAATTCTTTGATAATTTAGATAATGTCCTTCTCTTAAAAAATAGTATTTGCAGAAAGTCAGGGTTTAATAGGTCAAATGAGATATAAACTGCAAATTCCAGGACCAGCTCAGCAGCACTGGACAAAATGGCAGGATTGAAATTCCTGGCAATAGCAGAGCTCTGTCTAAGCACAGGAAAGAAAATAGTTGGGTAGAAGGGAGGGAGAGAATTTAAGGATTAATTAGAGAAACCAGCTGAGAGTCCATCAATTCACAGATCTGGTGGGGGCTGAAGAAGTCAAGGGACCAAGAGGAACTGATATGGTGCCCAGTGACTGAGGCAGGGATGATAATAGAGGTCAGTAGGTTTTGGAGCAAGTAGGTGAAAGGGGACTGGAAGGAATCAGGATGGGGCCAGGGCAGGGACTGTCCCTAAGGGCTCATGGGGCTCAGGGAAGCCATACAGAGATGGGTGAGATTTACATGGGGAAGGTGATGGAGAAGGGCCGAGAGTCCTGTCCATGTCCTGGGAGCCACAGATTCCTGCTCTGTGCAATCCCCTCCTGCCACTTCTGAATAACTTCCGTAGTGCTACTGCATTTTATCATTAAACAGGTGCAACTCAAGTGTCTGTCTACTGTGTGCAGCAGATGAAGAGCTGTCACATTTATTCCATTGTGGTACAGCTTGGAAAATAACTACCACAGCAACACCCTGCATTGTCCTGCAAGAAATACTTTCTCAAGGAGGGGAGAGCAGAGAGGGCTGTACTGTGCTGAATGGTGCTGTTTTTGCTGAGCAATGGTAGGGCATTTTAGAGGTTTATCCTGCTGGATTGCTGGAAGCAAGTCTGTCTTCCAGAAAATTTCTGAAGGTGCCTATTTGAAATCTCAGGTAAAATGGCTCTCAGTATATCAGTACTATGATTTCTTTAATCTGTGCAATTAAAGTACATAAGGAACATAGTCAAAATCTGGTGCTAAGTATTAAATACATATGTTCATTGTGAAAAGCTGACCTGTGGTGACTTGTAACATGATGATATGGAGGTGACTCTTAGTGACTCAAGCCTAAATTTGCCAGCGTATAAGTACAAAAGATTTGGGAGCTCTGCTTTCTGCTAAATGGAAGTATTAGCAATATTTTTTTTTCAATTATAGAGGTACCAAGTTCTACTATTTTTTGCCTGTTGAATAAAGATAGTTTTGTACAGCTGGAAATGGGCCTAAGAGATAGAAAGCTTAACTTCATACATAAATATGTATATATCATCTAATAGGAAAATTTTAGTATATAAAGTAGTAAAGCTCATGATGTTTTACATCTTTACAGAATGTGTCTTTTAAAAAAATCTTTTAGTAGCTTCTTTCAGGATATCCAGGTGATGATAACAGCCTGAAGAGACCTGCAGAGCAAACTCCAAAATGTAAATGTTTTGCTTATATACTGTTTGAAAGAAAGGTGATGATATCTCCGCTTGAATATATTCCCATGTTAGCACAAAGACCTGCACCAGGTAAAGCTCAATACCTCAAACCTGCACACCTCCTGGGTTGGTGCACACCCCAGTAGTGCCCTAGGTTTGACAAGGGGAGACAGTGCCCCTGCTCACCCTGCTTCTCAGCAGCTCTCCTTGGGGGCTACAGAAGCTTAATCTGTTTTCAGCAGAGTTTCTTAACCGCTAGAGTGTGATACACATTGCAAATACCTCTCCTTACTGGATGTTTCTGAGTCAAGCTAAATATCAGGTTCTGAGTGTGCTCAGTAAATCAAATGGGAGCAGTGCAGGAACACCTGGTCTGCAGGTGCCAGAGCTGGTGGGAAGATGTCTCAGCAGAAATGAAGGCCAATGGGGTGTATGTGATGGCACAGCTTAAGGCATATGGAGACAATATTGCCTTAAAAATCATCTGGGTGTGGAAGAGAGATTTTTTTCAAGACTGTTGTCCTGACCTTAGGCACCTAAATTCCGTGTAAATTGAAATGCAAGCTCTTTAATACTTTCTAGGTTACAGATGTATTTACACAAGCACACCTGTAGATGTTGCAGATGAATCTGGATCCCAGCTGGACAAGATTTTAAATGCAACATAAGTGTGTATGCACAAAGTGGATGACACTGTAAATTCAGATTGGGCAGGATCATTCCTTCTCACTTGTGAGCATCACCTGCTTCAGCATCTGCTTTCTATTCTCTCACAGTAAGCTGAAGCAAAACACTGCCTCCCACATACTGCTGCAGGGGGTACAGGGGTTATTAAAACACTCTAGAGTAGGATTTTCAAGCAGTGGGACAAATGGATATAAAATGGGGACCACCCTATGTGATGTGCTCCCCAGCTTGAGCTGGCCAAAGAACGGCTTGTGCTACGTCAGTACCTCTTTGCACAGCATTCAGGCAGCCTTGGGGAACCTAAAAGATGCCCTTAACTTCACATTTCTGGGCTGAGAGGTTTATGTTGTGACTCAAAGAGGCACAGCTGAATTTCAGTTGCTTTTTTAAAAGATGGTATGCTTCAGTGCCTTGTGTATGAAAGCAAATGGAATGAACACAGTGATGGCAGCAATACAAACTTTATAACTTAATCTACTGGGACAGATCATTCAGTGGTGAAGCTGATTTAAAAGGGATGACTGCCATTCTAAAATTGTCTCTTCTTTCCCCCTCCCTTTCCCTCTCCCTCTCACTCACCCTCTCCTTCTCCTTCTCCCTCTCCCTCTCCTCTCTTTCCAAGCATATTAGCTGGAGCACTCGAAACAGTTTGGTACAGGAGGAAATATTTTTTCCTACTTCATTAGATATGACAAACTGTCCTGAAAGTGACAAATAATCTCCTTAGGGAGCTGCTAATCAGTAGCTAGAAGAAACATACTTTCTAGATCTTTCCTCTAGCCAAGACCTCAAATTTCTTCTCTCTGGGTTCCCTTCTTCTTTCCAAGATGACCTCTTTTTGGGAACCCTACTTTTCTGCACCACCTCTGCTTTCCAGGACCCCAAGCACCACAATTTATGTGCAGAAGCACGTTAGATGATCAGCCAATTTGTGACTGGTTTACGCTTCTTTATTACTGGAGGATTTGGGATGTGGCACTTTGGTTCAGTACAGCTGTTACCAAACTTTATCTGTCTGTACTGGTTGCAGTAGCAGGCTTCTGCTTGAGAGTCAAAAGTTTGGATTCAGATACTGGTTCTCCATACCAGTTTTCTGCAGCCTGTTAGTGTTCAAGTTGAAGTTTCTTCTTTCACCTACAACAGCTTGAAAGGATTCTTTGCTGGGAATTATCCTTCAGAAATTATTTTTCCCTGTGACGGAACTCCAGATTCAGAGGAGACTTATTTCTGCATGTCTTGTTCTGTGTTCAAGCCAGTGACTTCCAGGTCATACAAAAACACCTCTTTGAGCATTCTTTCTAGTCGGCAAGCAGTGATGACCTCAGGCCAGACTGGAATTGGTCTTCTGGCTTACCTGCAACTGACCTGTGACTGAAGTGAGGATGGAATATTCAAGGTCCTTCAGGGTTGTTCTGTCCAGTACTGGAGCCAGACTATTTCCCTTTAAGAATCTGTCCTCCTTTGAGAAAAGAGGAGCACGCTTTCCTGAGCCCTCAGAGGTCTCATGTGTTGCTTGTGTCAGATTATGAAGTTTCTGCTGCTCTCTATTCAGTGAAGTTTCTGACTCTGTTGGAGGTGATGGGACCTGCATCACCTGCCTGCACTGTGGGCTCAAATTGTATCTGTGAAGGCTCTGAAGTGGAAATGTCTTCTCATGTGACCCTTTTTTGCCTTCTCTACAGGATGAACAACATACTATGGCCTGTCCCCGTCTTTGTAAATCAGAATATACATACAGAAAAAGATAATACAGGAAAGCAGGATGAAATATCAGACAAAGTGAATAGCTACACAAAGACTTAACAAATTGTGGCCCCAGAACCCCATGAAAGACTGGCTTTTCATGAACTGGCTACAGCTGTGTATCTCCTTCCTCCAAGGACAGGCTTGGGGGCAGCTCATACCCAGATTAACTTTGGCAGCAATTCTCAGTCCCGCTCTCCTCCCACAGTGGGCAGAGCTCAGCCAGTCCTGGTGTAAATAATGTGCTTTGAAAGCTTAGCCCAGATATGGTTCCCACCTGTTCAAAGCCTCAGCCCAGGTCTAAAGTCCTTGATATAAATAGTTCCATGCCATAACTTCCACTCACTTTTGATTTTCCAAAACTGAGAGCTAAAAGGAAATTGTAATGCTTTTGTACCCTCTTGACTACTGTGCTGTGCGGCCCATGTTGTGCACACCTCTGGCCTAATTTCCTCCCTACTCCCTCCCATTAAACCTCTGAATTTGATTAGAAGGAAAGAAGAGATGTCCAGGCAGACAAACCTATGCTTAAAAAGTTAAAGGGGGAAGAAAAAAAAGCCCAACAAATAATGCTCTAGGCTTAGCAAGCAGTAATTGGATTGCTTTCTGGCTTCATTTCAGACTCAGCTGCTTCCTCCCACTCCCACATCTCAGCAAATATTTCATACTGCAGCACAAAATACCTAAGAAGGTGGATTATACAAAGTATCTCGGTATTTGGCCTCTGGTTGAAATTCAGACGTGGTTAGTGATTACAGGATCAATGAAGTCCAGTGAGTGACCTGTGTAAGATAAATCATTGTACTCCCAAAGCATGAAGTTCTTCCTATAGGGAGAAGTGGAGGAAAAGCACCAAAAAGTGACTTAGATGTCACTTGTCAAACTTTTAATAAGCCCTAACGTGGGTGTGGTGAAGTGTTAGTTTTAACTTCTTTCAGAGGTAAGGAAGTTTATATCCTGTCTGCCAGTCTGGTATTGAACATATTTTGAAAATGAGCCAATAATTCTTTCCTGGACTAGGGAGGGAGGTTGCTGATGTCTTCAGGAAGATCTTGCACTGAAATCCCAGACAAAATGAACTGCTACCCTTGTTAAGCTGTGTGTATGGTTTGTCTAACCCTTTAAATATTGTAGCTCAAAATGAAGGCATTTCCTTTTCTATAGCTGCTCCTTGTTAAATTCTGTTTAAAATACTGGTGTCTGAGGCATAATGTTTTATACTCCATTCCTGATTTTTGTTGTCATTGGGTATTATAAATCCCCCAAAAGCTATGATATGTTCTGTCTAACTGATACAATAACAGTCAAACTTCTGGGAACAAAAACCCTACTTCCAGTTGGAGGTATTTTGCCTTTTTATCTAGTGAAGCAATGTGTGAGTCCTTGAAAGTCTCTGTTTGTCATAGAAGATAAAAGATGTCATCACCTGGCTACAAATAGTGCTGTGCTGGTAGCCCTGATGAACAGTGATTCCTCTACAGCTGTAACTAATTTTAGATATCCCTGAAGATTTTGTAAATATACGACTTGGTCTTAGAAGTTCACTACAGTTTCCCTTTCAAATATGAGAATGCCAAACTATTTGAAGAATTTGTTCCTGTCATCAGCTTTTGATTTACTGCCTTTCTGTTTCACCTTATGCTTCCCTGTTTCTTATGTCACATGGAAAAGGGACCAAAACCTCCCAGTCTAGGGTATTTTTGAGCTCCTGTGCTTTTAAGGGGAATGGTTCCAAACTTTTCAGTTACGCTTTACCGTGGAGTTGTTTATGACTGTTATAGTTGTTGTGCAGAACCTGTGCCCTACTACAGTTCTGCCTCCCTAGTTTATGTAAAGTATCTTGTGCCCATTTCAGGCCTGATTCAGAGGTGAATTAAGGCACTTTGACACCATCTTAATGTATTGTCTCGGTAAAGGCACAGGTGTAAATCTGCAATAGATTATTAGGAATCATTAGTTGATAACAAAGCAGCAGAAAGAGAAGAAAAAAAAAAACAAACCCAAAATGAAGTAGGGAATATGGTTCCAGACAGAGTTTGACTCACTGATTCAACTCAGAGATGTTGAACAGAGAATTGTCTTCTTCTTCCAGGTATTTTCAATCTCACGGAAAAGTGTTGAGAGTAACTACATTGCCGTGTGCAGCTCTGGGAAAACATTGAAGTTATTTTTTAAGTTATACATCTAGGGGGTGAAAGGCGGGATAAAAGAAAATGGCAGGCTTTATTTAACGTCCCCATACATCGTTAACTATTTGAGTCAGTGCTGTGCAGATAACATGCCATTAAAATTTTTTCTTCAGTGTTCTCTCTATGCCTGGAGGATTATAGCTGCAGGGTTTAGCAGGGAAAAAGGAAGTATTAGGCTGAGGAAGCAAATCGATGCTGTTAAATGGCAGAACATGCTGCAGACAGTGTTGCGGGGAGCCCCGTCCGGCACTGGTGGGTGTGAGAGTGGCAGCAGCGGCAGGAGCCATATGTGTGCGGCAGCAGCGAGGGAGTGCGGCTCCCTGCAAAGGCCAGCTCTCGTTTGCCTTCCCACAATTAAAATGCGGAAGATTATTTCAGTGTCAAAATTTGGAGGTATCTACAACAACGAAAGAGTAACTGCAGCATCCTGTTCTAGTAGGAGTAACTGACTAGTTTTGTAACTGAGTGGGTTTTTAATTTCCATATCTGTCTCAGGACAAATCTGGTTCTAAAGCTGGTGACGTATGACAAAAGTGAACTTGTCACGTATCCACAGATTTGGAGGTGCAGTTGACAGCTGAGATCTGATGAGTCTAGAAGTTCTATTCTCCCTTCCCAATCCAAATCATAATAACTGGGACTCCAAACAAGTCATTGCAATATGTGGATTCAAGTAAAAATATTTCTCTCAGGTGCATCTAAAGTAACTTGTATTTTACCAATTGATTGCCAAATAGTTAGGAAATTCCAGCTGTTGTTTTAACCTGGTCTTGAAATTAAGATCCAGACACAGTTAAGGGAAAAAGGGGTTTTTACCTCAGTATTTATTTAAGGATCCTTAGGTTCACCACTTCGTCCAGGTGGAATGTGTTGAAATGCACGCCGAAATGCGCACACATGATAGATCATCTATACAATTTATAGGCCTTGCAAATCAGCATATCTATCAAAGATTCCCCAATGAGAGGCTCAAATGAATCCCCCATCCCGAAGAATTCCCCTCTGGACTGGCCTATCTTAGTTTACAGGATGTGTGCTAGACAGGACTTTGTTTTCTCAGGATAGCATAGGGCTTTCTGAACTCCAGCTGTGTTTGGTCTCCTGGCTTAAGGGAACTTTGGGTCTAAGGTAAGTTATCAGACTTAAGGAATTATAAGTATGTGGGTTAAAAGCACTGAGGATACTTAAAAGCTATATGAAAGGGTATATAAAAGGGGTATATAAAAAAGACAAAAAATCATCATGGCATCACATCAGCTCTTTTCCTCCCCCACAAAAAAAGTAAGTTAGAGACAAGACCACTAGGTGCAATTGCAGCTGGGTGGGATGGTCACAAGCCCAGGGAGCTGTATGAAATCGGTGGGGCTTGCAGAATGCCCCGCCCCCCATCCTCAGGCACAGGCAGCTGTGACTGGGGTGGGCAGGGTGCAGGGTCTCTTACTATGAGCTTCTGGGACCTGTTCCCTGCCAGTTCTTTGTGGGCAGTAATGGCCCCGCCACTTTCCTGCTTATACCACAGCGTATCTAATTTTAGCCCAGTGGCCTGCCAGAACTGGAAAGTTGCCTTAAAAAGAAAAAGAAACTGAGAAAGGGAAGAGCTGATGACTAGTGTCTTTTGTAGGTGGAAATAGCAAGATGAAGGTAGGCTGATTTGAAAAATTTGCTGTTTGCATGAATGTTCTGATGAAATTCAAGTTTTTGAATATGCCCCAAATTTATGGGTCATTATTATGTCTTTAGTGATGCAGACATTTGTCTGAGTATTACCTTCAATCATGCATTGAGAGATACTTAATGCCAGTAGAATTATCATTATGTTACAAAAAGAAATCTTCTCTATTTCTTTCAGCAATTTGAGTCACCAATCTATTAAGCCACATTTGTTCTTATTTAGAAGCTATTTTTCAGATATCCATTTCAAATCCAAGTAAAAAATTATTTTCAAAATTTTCTTTCCTATTCAGATAAAAATGACACAGGCTAGCAAAAATAGACATGTTTCCAGGTAATGTTTATCTTTTTATTTTTATTAATCTCTTCATGAATACCATTTTTTTCCCCTTACCTGTTGGTCACTGTAGCCATCACTGTGGGTGAGTTTATGAACAGTAGATCACGTACTTTAGTGCAGTACCGGGGGCAGAGGAGAACGGGTGAGAGCAGGGTCAGACATCCTATGCAATCAGGCAGCTTCACAGTGAAGTGCAAACAAGGAATGGACTACACACCTCACATATATATATATATGGTAAATCCCACACTGGTTCTAAAAAAAAAAAAGCAGCAACCAGGATAGAAAGACTCATCATTTTTTCATTCATGTCTACTTTTTCAGGTTTGTACAGAAAATAAAAGTCCTGTTTCATGTCAGGAACTTCTGAAAAATGGAAGTGATTGCAGGATGCCACCCTAAAGTTGAGGCTGGCAAACACTCCCAAACATTGGTCATTTTGCATGAGTGCCATCACACTGACCTTTGTCCTGTGGCTGCAGGCATGACTGCTGTTTGGGACAACAAAGAGCTGGCTGTGGTTGGGGAGATCAGTGTGATTCTTCTTCCCTTCAGTGTAACGTAGGGATATGCCTGTGGCTAGTGAGGAGATGAAGGAGGCTGGAGGAAGGAATGGGAGAGAGTGGAGCATGGCCCCCAGCTGAAGGACTTGCTGTTGGATTGGCATTGCCAGGGAGCTCACTTGCAGGCATGGAGGGGTGTGGAGGAAGACAGGGGGATATTGAAGAGGATGTTTATGCATGGGAGGTAAGAAACTAAGAAGGAAACTAATCAAGTGAGTAGTTGAAAATTACTATAATTTTCTTTTGAAGATAGTAAAAGTAAACTCACCCTCTGTGAAATTTGCAAGGAAACATATTCGCAGTTATCTCAGCTTTGTGGGAAAGGCAGGTGAAATAGAAAGGTAGAGACACTGGTGATGAAATGTGATAATTTTTTTCACCATCCCAGCTTCCCCTAGACTAGACGGTGATTTTTCTCTCTCATGATTGTCAGGTTTGAGTCATGATCTCAACTGCAGAGCTGGCAACACAGCAGCTTCCAGTTAGGGCTAGAAAGACACATTTTTTCCTTTAATTTGAAGAGATAGAGATCAAAAAGACACCTGGGACATGTCCCCAGAAACCTAAGCAATATTGTAGAAAGGCTTAGCAACTTTGTCTAAATTTGTTCTGGGAAGCTGAAATTTGAACATGGCGTCTCACACAGAAGTAAAGCAATAAATCCAGGTCTGCTTGCTGTGCTTTAGCCAGGTTTCTGTATGCTAGGTGAGAGGGAGAGAAGTGAACTAGCTCAGAGGAGCTCTTTGACACATTCCCAGCAGATCTCAGTCTCTTGACCCCAAAGCTTGAAAGCTCATCACCTGTCTTACATTCCAGAATTGAGGTCCAAGCTTCAATCCAAGAGCATGGGTTTGGCACCAGCTCTGGACAGCTCTCTTCCATATGCTGGGAGCTTTTATGTATCCCTTTTGGGGAGTCCTCCCACAGTATGGAAGCCAGACACCTGTTCCTTTGTACTTCAGCCTGGAGGCCAGGCTGTGTTCCCTTGCCTGGGGGCACTGAGGTCCGTCAGTGTCCTTAGACCATAGCAGATCAGGTGTGGCTTTCCTGCCTGGATGCTGGCTTTTGGCTGGCCTAAATATTTTATACTCAGGTGCTGGCCATTAGGAAATCCTTATATGATGCAAATTTTTGCAGCTGTGTTTGAGATTTTTAGTTTTCAGAGTGAAGCAAGCCATGGTTAAAAGGTATGGAATTGTTGCTGAATTTATTCCTAATATCTAGACTAAACCTACTCTTTTTTAGTTCAAAGCCATTAAACTGCCCCTGCGGTAGGTGCTGCTCTGCTAAGGATGGAGAAAACATAAGTTCATGACTTACCTTACCAGGTAGGCTTGCTTCATAACAGGCAATTGATAGAAGACATATACCTCATATATAGGTTTTCTTTCTCCACCCTGTTTTACAAAATACCACTTGGCTGTATACAACTACATGAATTTTCAGCTTGGGATTGTGGAGAGGCTAAAAGAAGAGCTCACTAGATTCCTATTTGTGCACATTTTGCTGGCCTTCCCGGTATCACAGAGTTTTATGGTATTTGGGTAAAAAATACATCTGCGTATCTAGTTGTCATCAAGCCATTCACTCACTTGCTCTGGAGCTGTTCTCATACATGCAAAACTTTGTTTAGTGAAGCTCTCTTCAAACTCTTTGTCCTTGGTCCCTTGTTCATGGTTATGTCTGCAACAAGCAGGGCCATCCCTCAGCTTGACTTTTCTAGTTTAAGCAGCCATCCTTAAGCTGCAGTGAGCCTTCAAGGGATGGTTCCTCTAATTTAAGATAAAATAAAAATATGCTAGTTCACAATGCCTCCACCTCATCAACATGAAGCATCAACAACTACAACAGCGGTGCATTTTTAATGAACTTTGGGAAAGATGGGTTTTTTTAAGCTACTCACTTTGAAAGACACAATGACATTTGAAAGCTGCTGACATTTCAAAATGTTGACAATGGTTGCATTGGAAGATAAATTAGTAAGTGAAGACAAAAATGCCCAGAGAGCCCAGTAAACTATATTTATTACATAATTCTAGTAACAACGTTTACCTATTAGCTTGTTTTAGGATATTACAGATACCTTCCTGTATTTTTCCACATCTCATTGTTTTGGGCTTCTTGTGAAACTGAAAGTGCATGCCTACTCTATGCAGCCAAACTGATGGATGCTGTGTTGCGTTTCTGTTTTAAAGCTGTTTGTTTCTGCCCAAAATGTGGGTGTTGTACTTTGCTACACCTAAGCACTAATGTAACCTCCCCCTGGAGTGCAAACTTCCCTTTCTAGAAAAGTTGATTTTTCTTTACCAGGGTGTTGAAACCAAAGCAGGAAATGTTCTTGGAAAGGTGATCATTCCATATCATGGCTTTCAGAAATAAAAGAATGTAATAATTTGATTAAGGGTTTGAGAGGATACCACATCTTATAAGCTATAGAAAACTTCACTGTCACCAGACAGTACCTTTAACTGATTATAGGTTACTTAGAAGTCTGTTTCCTCAGAATACCTTCTTCAGGAATGTACCTGGTTACTCTGTGTTGTTGTCAGCAAGATAGATGCCCATCTGAGAGATGAATCATCTCATTCTGCTTTCCAGATTTTGATTTATGCACCACTGGAGATACTCTGGAGAATGGCAGAGTAGCTTAGTTCCCTAGCTTTACTCCTAGGGAGCTGACTGAATTGTGTACCACCCCTCTTTTATTCCTGTTAAAAAGAAAGTGCTCATCTGTTTTTTTAGATTTATGTCAGAATGATTCCTCTTCTTTTCTTCTGTCAGGGCAAATGCCTTGTCAGTTCTCTGTTTTGCTCTCCACTGCGTATTTCACTGACCTGACCTGTGCTTTGCTTCTCCTGAGCTTAACAGAGCTGCAGTTCAAAGTCTGGTGAAGAGCTATTCCACTCATGCTTGTCAAATTGAAAGTCATTTTTGGAATGCTGAACTTGGGAACTTTGGCATTTTCTTTCTTTTTTTTTTTTTTTTGCTAGTTCAAAATGAGTCATCTCCTGCCATTTAATGATCACAAAGAATTAAGGCAGTTGTCTTTTAGGGAGCTTGAGTACAGTAGGAAAAATGTGGTGAACTTGAAGGATGGCTCTCCTTGCCCTCAAACTGGAGTACTTTGCTTGGACAACTGGCTGTGTCTGGTCACTGGGGTATGTGCTCTTATTTCAAAAGGTACATGGAAGTATCTAAGAAAAGCAATTTTACTGTCAGCGAGCTTTGTGTCCTACAGGAATTTTGGGGTTTAGGAGGTTTTCTTTTTTTGTGTGTGTGTGTTCTTTTCTTTTCCTCTCAAAGAATTTTGCCGCATGTTAAGGCACATTGCTGGGTACTTAGCCACAAGGGAGGGGCCCAGTTGTCCCTTTTGTCTTGGTGGTGTCTTCTCAGGTCGGGGAGCGGAGACATCTCGAGATTTAGAACTGGGAAAAGAAGTGGGGTGCGGTGCTTGGGACTCATTGCTCTCCTGGTGTTTGGAGGGAGCGGAGACTGCAGCCGCCGTGGGGAGAACTCATCTCACTACGAGGCCGTGTTTTCTGCTGTTTGTCCTCCTGCCCTGCCCTGCCTCCACCATCCCTTCACCGCTGCTTTTGGAGCTTTCGCTGAGTCATAGCACTGCGGGCACCACCCCTTGCCTGCCGAGGGGTCCCGGAGTCTCTGGCTGCGGCTTCAGAGTTCTGTGCATCTCGCCTGCCACCCAGGATTTTCTTCTGCATTCCTCCTTGCCGATCCAGCCTGCTGCTCCCGGGGAATCCTGCTGAAGCACCAGGACCGGCTGCCCGGGGACTGCTGAAGCCTTTCTTCCATCCCTTCCCGGCTTGGGCAAGTCCAGCATTCCCACGTGCTCCCCGAGCTCGCTCCGGAGCGCCCCTGCCGGCTGTGGCCGTCACTGCAGCAAAGGGGAAAGTGCCTGACAGCCCCGGCGGCTGTCACTGAGGTCTGGCTTCTGTTGGTTGTTACTGCCTTAGTTATCGTTTTTTTGCTTTGCCTTGTTGTACATACATATATATATTTATATCTATATATCTATATATCAGTAAAGACCTGTTATTCCTATTTCTCATATCCTTGCCTGAAAGCCCCTCAATTCCAAAATTATAATAGTTCGGGAGAAAGGGGGTTACATTTTTCCATTCCGGGGTGGGAGGGGGACTCCTGCCTTCCTTAGTAGATACCTGTCCAAACCAGGACAAGGAAGCTGTAGCCAGTGGAAAATTTTTAGGGACTAGCAAATAGGAAAACATTGATGAGTATGAGCCTGGATTTTTTTTTCTGTTTTCCTGCTCCATATAGAAAAAAACCCCCAAACCCAACAAATACCCCAGAAAGTTTTGCATAATGTTTTGCTGAGGGGTGTGATGATGTCACACACAAACATTTTCTCCAAAACGTGGGGAAATTTGACCTATTACCTAGATGCATGAACTCATCACATTGGTCTCCTGTAAGAAATGACAGAGAAATGAGAAACTGTTCATCAAGAATGAACCTTAGCTTGTCCCAACTCCCAGACTCTGCCTGGGAATTTTTTGGGAGGCTGCTGGTCAGCATGAGCCAAAACTGAGCCAGGCACGTCTGTTGTGATTCAGTGCTAGACAGCTATAAGGTTAGAATGTCTGGGCATGTTTCCTTTTGATTTACAGACTCAACCGTCAGAGAACATTAGGAATATTAATATTTTTTGGACCATCTCACTGAGATGGGTGCCATTCCTCTGTGCACCCCTGCTGCCACCTGATCCACGTGGGATTTGCAGGAAGATGTGTGTGTGGAGGCTGTACAGCCAGGAGGATTCCCTGCTGTGGACCAGGAGCAGAGGCAGCAGTGGCAGAGGGTCTCACCAGCAGCTCTGCTGTCAGGCTGTGTGGAGGAGCAGTCAGTGTGCACTGATGTATGGCAGAAGGTTTCCGCTAGAGACTAGGCAGCTGGTATGAACATCACCTTAGAATTAGAATTTCAGTTGAAACACAAATCCTGACTGCAAGAAAAGGGCAAATTAAGAGTTATATGGGACTTGTGTGCAGACCTTCATGAATTTTGGGGTTTGGACAAAACCTGATAAATATGGACTTGTTTAAAAACAAATTTAGTGGCTAATATCTTTACCAACAAGAGGGGCAAGGTGATGGTGTCCTCTAGAGTTTAAATATAACCTGCTACCCTGCTGGACTGAAAAGAAAGATATATATTAAGGGAGACATTTATCTTCTTTTCTGGCATAACAGAATGTCCTCTCTGAAGCGATCTGAAAAGTAGTTTCCAACACACAATAAATTTTGCCTTTGTTTATTATTTTACTAGTGGATTTGGGCCAAACTGCAGCATTTACCATATTTTACACAGTTTTGTTTTTTTTTTTTTTTTAAGCATATGGGGAATTTACTAACATTGAATTTAATTCTAAAGGACAGGAGAATGATTCCAGAAATTACTTGTGTCACATTGTGTAGTAACAGGGTGTGCTTTGGGAGTTAAATTCAAGCCTCGGTAGGTAATAAATTGTAGACCATAGTGCACATTGATTGTTCTATAAGATGCTTTATGAAATGATAGAAAAATATGGTTTTTTTCTGACAGCTGTAATGTTGCAATGAAATCAGTTCCAGATACGTGGCTGTTACATCTGAAGTAGCTTGGAAATGCTGGGATGTCAGTTTAACCCAATGCATGCCTTAATTTTTAAAAAGTCTCTAACTCTGAAATATTTGAAGGTTGGCTTTTCAGGAACATGAGACCAGGATATAGAACCAGAGTCCCAGAGAATGCTGTGTGGATGTAACTAGGTGTCAGGATTTAGGTTGACTTACTCCCAGGAACACCTTAAAACGGACTAAAGATACAGTGATAGGATGAGGGGAAATGATTTCAACCTGAAAGGGCGTGTTTACATTAGATATTAGGAAGAAATCCATGTGAGGGTGGTAAGGCACTGGAACAGGTTGCCCAGAAAAACTGTGGATACCCCATCTCTGGAAGAGTTCAAGGCCAGGCTGGACAGAGTTTTGAGAAACCTGGACTAGTGAAAGGCATCCTTGCATATGGCAGGGGGTTGGAATTAGATTGTCTTGAAGTTCCTGTCCAAATCAAACCATTCTATGATTTTTTTCAACTTTGAAAATATTAGAAAAAACTTGCAAGACATATTCTGTGGTGTTAGAAGAGGTAAAGAAAAGGGACCGAGCAAACACAGGTTCATAGGGCCTGATCCCAAAAATTTCAACTCTGTTAACAAGATATGTCCATATATTCTAACATACGTCACTCAAATGTTTACTTATTTCATTCTTGCTTATTTATTGATGCTCCCTGAAAATCACATTATAGTAGAAAAAGGATTTTGATAGCTGTGGAAACAATACTAATTATTCCTTTGCCAAATTGTTTAAAAATCACATTTAGATAAATTCCATAAGTAGGTGGAGATGGTTTTTCCTGAAAACCAGGAAACTTGTGCACTGAATAGTTTGATCATCTGTGCTTGCAATAGTTACCATTACACTCTAGTGTCTGCTTTTGATAGAATCAATAGAGCTTGATTAAGAATCAACAAAAAGATCCAGGAAGGAAAAAAAAATGGCATCTGGGTAAAGTCTATACTTATTTGAAGAACAGAGTACATGGAAAAAACAGAATCATAGAACGGCTTGAATTGTAAGGAACCTTAAAGATCATCTAGTTCCAACCCCACTCCTGTGGGCAAGACTTCCACTAGACCAGGTTGCTCAGGAGCATGGGAGGAGAGGCTGGAATTGGGGTTCTCTCTCCCAGCTCATCTCACTGTGTCTGGGCTGAACTGTCAGGCCATGGACAAAGCTCCTGCTGGAGTCGGGATGGGACAAGGGTTCCTACAGGTCTGTTCAAGCATGGCATGGCTGTAACCCATGCAAGATCAGGTGCTCCTTAATCAGCTGGTCTGTGTAGGTTTAATCTTTTGACACCAATTTGAGTACAAATTGCTGCAGAGGGGCTGTACCTCTTTGGCTTTGTGGTGGCCTACACTTACCACAAAATGCGTATCCCTTTGTGAGACAGTTTTAGGAAAAAAAGGCTCACTTTCACCTGGTGGGGCTCATTTTCTTGGCTGCCCTATAGCCAAGGGAAGGACTCCCTAGGAAGCAATTTGAGTAGCAGGCAGGAGGCAGCCTGCCCCAGGACTAAGGGCAGATTTTGTGGATGTCTCTCAGTGCCTTGGAAAGCCTGTGAGTGTTTTCCCTCTGTAAAAATCCTTTGTTATCAGGAGAGTTTCAATTTTTCACGTCACCTTAGCATAAAATTTGCGTCTCTTCTTGGGGGTGTACAAGACCAGGCCTTTATCACCATTATAATGATATCATCCAGGGCCAATATATGCAAACTTACATAGGCAGTTGGAGTTCTAAACTCAGAAGAGTTTAGAGGATTGTTTTTACTTCTGGAAAATATTATTTTTTAATTTTGTTTGTTTGTTTTTTAAATTATTGATCTAAAATTTAATTATGCGACTGTGGAAACAAAGCCCTGTATCCAGCTCTGGTTACAGCTGGGGCTATACTTTTGGTGGGAAGCAATGTAATACAAACATTCACTTATCACCATGGCATCCAGGTAGTACTTATTTTTCTCAATCTTTCTGCAAACTGAACGTATTTATCAGCTATCCAACCTGATATTCCTGGCATAAAGTGATTAAAAGTGTGACTCCAGCAACCCTGGTATCTCTGAAAAGCCAGGCAATGTCAAGATAGACAGGGAAAGAATAATTCAGATAATTCTCAGGTTAATTTCTCTCCCTGTCTGTCATATCTTTTTATTTAAAAGTAATTTGTGTAACCTGTAAAATTGGAAGGTGATTATTAGATTACTGAGCAGTTGGACAGAAATTTGAATGAGGCAGATTTGATAACTGCAGGAACTTCGCTGCAAAAACTGGCACTTGAGTTTACTTCCTTAAAGACCAACTCAAACCATAACATTTAAAAACTATTTTTAGAATAATTCAGAAGAGACAGATTTCAAACTCTTCATGCTTGCAGACCTTTTCCCAGTGCTCAGGTGCTGACAGAGTAGCACTTTTTAAAGATGTTCATGGCTCAACTAGCCATATGCATTTCACGTCAAAATCTAGCCACTTCTGTTATTGCTCACATGCATTTCAAGGTCCCTTGAACAGACTGTCCTTTATCACTAGTATTTTATTTTTAAAAAATCCAACTAATTAAACATTGTCAGTCACTAGTGTCACTCTGTGAGCAGTGGATGAGGTGAGCACAAGAAGCGTGTGTCCAACAGTGGAATTTGGGCTCTGGATAGTAGGGAACAATTTTTTAATTGTAGGGAACAATTTTAAAATGGTAGGGAACAATTTTAAAAGCACACCTTGTTTTTCTTATACAGGTATAAGAGTGCTTTTAGAGTTTGTGAGCAGTAAAACTCAGGCCACTGCCCTGATTTTAGGTGTCTGCTGTTTTCTTTATACAGTCAAAGTTGTTTTGGTTGGGTTTTTTTCCTGTGGTTCTTCAGTCATTCAGATGTTTTAGATAAGTTGTAACTGCCCAGGATGAGACATGGGCCATAAAATGTGGATTTACCAGTGTTGCACTGCAAAATGCCTTCTATAGCTCTAATAGTGGAAAGACACGGCAGTACAGAGAGAGAAGGCCCCTTCCACCCCAAGGGTCACTGGCACTGAGGGGGGTTCTGGCTTTGAATGTCATCTACAACTGTGCATGTAATACTATACCTGCATCAGTGGCTCCTAGAACTTGAGAGAGGATTATGGTGAAATTTACGTGGCAAAAAGTAAGCCGGGGATGTTAGAGGTCTCCTCTCTCCCAGCTTGTGGGGTGGGGTGCTGTGCTCCCAGTTAAGAGTGGGACCAGAGCCATGCAGAATCGTTTCTGCCTCAAGCCGCTGCTGCCACTGCAGTCTGTGCTGCATTCAGTTTTATTCTGCTGCTCAGAGGCACTCCGGCTGTGATAGGCACGGCCAGCTTCCCTGCTTCCTCTCAACCTCATCTGACCACCTTTGTAAGGGGAAGACCCATCAGATCTCCCAGTGCCTCCAAATGCTCTCTCTGACGGGACAAAACCACCTTGAGTAGACGATGAGCGCAGACGAGGCAGCTCCTTGGGAGTCCCACAGTTCTGCTCTCAGAGAAGGACGAGCAGCATCTGCAGATGGGTTCCTGAGTTTTCCCAACCTCCCTGCAGGCACGTTTCACCCTTTACTGTTGCAGTAGCTCTTGCAGCAGTACAACTCTATTGCTTCTTGCGTGGTGTTAGCCATTGCCACAGTGACACCTGAGGTGCTGAGAGAGGTCATGGGGCACAGCTCATCCCGAGGCAGACATTATAACCATGACCAAGTTGATGTTAGTTGATGCTGTTGAGAGGTGATCTTTCAAATGTACTTCACAGGGTGTCTCTCTTCCAAGGGAGCTATTTAAGGTAAAGCATTATGTAAGTACTGGAAGTAGACAATCAGCTATTCAAAGCTGATTATCTCTGCTCATGAAAAGACTCATATTCAGCAACTGTGCAGTGTATGTTTATTGTGGAGCAGATGTTGGGAGTTGAAGTATATACTGAAGAGACTCCATTTCATGTTTGTTTTCAACGTGGTATTGTGTGAGTGTGTATTCTTGTGACTCATTTGGGAAAATTAACTTGTGCCTAAAAAGTTCCAATGCCCAGCAAGACACCTGGAAAATTCTCCATGGGTTATGGTAGAGCTTATTCATTCATTTAACCATGTTGCCTTAATGAGGAGTATATTTACACCACCCACTGGTTCCATCCAGATGACATAAACTGGAATCTCCTGCTCCAGAATATCAACACAAATCACTGCTTCCACTAAAGTCAAGCCAAGAGAATAAAACTGTTTAGCAGCAACTTTGTTTTATTTTTTTGCCACATGGCTTAAAACACAGTGTAACGGAGTGTTGTGGCATTTCTATATTGTGATGCTCAGGTGTAATTACTAGAGACTTTCCAGATCTCTATGTGTAGCATTTTGAATTTTAGATAGTACTTAAAACTTTTTCTGATTCTTATTGATTTCCTTCTTTGGACTTTTTCCATCAGCCAGGGGGAGCACAGTTAAACCCTGGCTCTGTGGATAATGGATATGGACAAGGTAGCCATACTTTGCAGTGCTGTTATCTAGAAGTGATACACTCCGTATGGCTATTGCTTTTTCTATGCTGCACTGTAAAACAATTTCAGGGTAAAATAATTTCTGAGCAAATAAAAAGCCTCTCATCTATACACCATGCTTCTGCTGCAGACCGAAACACATAGATTAACAGGAGAGAGGCTTTTCTGGGTGAAGTCACTCAAGGATTCAACGATTATCTCTCATATTCTGTCAGTTAAGAAAATTGCACTGAAAGGCTTTGATTATAGTGTGGAAAAAGAGAAAAGGATGAAGGGAGCTGAAGCAGAGATTATTCCATGTGGAGTTTGAAACACCTGTGTGTGCATTGTCATTACATTACTCCTCACTATGCGGTTTCTGGCTGTTCATAATCTTGTTGTGATAAAGGTTTTATCCTGTCTTGTATCACATTGCCAGTGATTTAGTCCAGAAGTTTGAACCTGTGGGCACCAGAATACAGTTGGCAAAAGGCCATGGGAGAACCATGGAAGTAGCCTAGTGCCTTGTTGGAGAGGGATTAATTGCATCTCAGTCACCTTTCTACAATTTATTCCTTAGCACAACCAGAGAAAAACCTGCCACAGCTCCCATAGACATCTACTCTACTGTCACGCTGACCTTACTGGTATTAAAAAAAAAAAAACAAACCAAACCTGCAATTGAACCCCACTCGTCCTTGTTGAATCCAGCAAGAGCACAGTTTATGTCCTCCATTTCTGCAGCAATCTCTTATATATGTGGCTTTTCTCTGTGTGGTGGATTACTGAGCCCTGGTTCTTTCAACATTTCTTCAGAGGCTGATTCCTGCCAGCACCACGAATCCTTCTTCCTCAAAACCTATGAAATGAGACTCAGCCACTTCCCTGCCCAGCCTGTTCCAAAGGGTTGTCAGGGAAGGTGTAGAATCATCATCCTTGGAGGAAAGACATGTAGATATGCCAAGTTAGTGTTGGATCTGGTAGTGCTGTGTTAAGGGTGGGACTTTGTGGTCTTAGAGGTGTTTTCCAATCTAAATGATCCCATCACTGTTGGATTCTGTGGATTGGTTTCATTTTGCACCAGCACAGCTTTGGTTTGTCACCTGCAGGACTGAACTGCACCTCCCTATGAACCCTGAGCAGTGGCTTAAACACACACACTTGGGCTTGAAGACTGAGTGAAAATGTGTAAATCACAATTCTCGTCAAAAGCCTGCAGGACCATAGACCTGAAAAAGGCTGTTTGCATCAATGATGTATAAGCCGATAGCAGAAAACAATGGAATGGATGGATAGTATGAGGAGTGGGCTGGAACTGTGGAGGGAGTGAAGGTGCCATGAGAACTGTGCTTAAAAGAAGCAGCTCAGACTAAGAAAAAGGATGTTCTCAATGGCTTGGTGTCATTTTGAGGTGGAGTCAATTTGCAGGCTGAATAATGTGATTTTTCCTCTCCACAGCCTTAGCAGTTCCCCTGAAAACACTCATCAGGAGCCAGGATTTTGACCTGGTCAGGCAGGCTGTGAACACCCACTGAGCAGCTGTAAAGCTGATTGGCAAATTCAAACAAAGAGAAAAGTTCCAGTTTGTGCAAAAACAGTGGATATTGCTTAGGACACTAAATTAAAAAATGTTTTACTGTACCTGAGCCATCTTGTCACATATAAACCCAGGCTTTAGCTGTCAAGCCCCAAAGACTCTGAATCTATGTTATCACACACTTTATTTTCTATGCACATTTTGCTAGAGTACATAAAAAGATGCAGGCATTAATAGATTAATATAACTCCCCATTCTACTGCCAATATAAACGAAGCAATATAGAAAGGACTCTACTATTTCAGTATTAACAAGATCATAAAAATTCATGAGGCATTCAAAGCTGCTAGTTAAGCTGTGTGAGAATTTTTGAATATGCTCTGTGTAGGACTTGACTGAAAATAACTCACAAAAACTTAGTTTCAGTGGCTTTTTAAGCCACTCTAAGTTCTGCAAGAGCTATTATTTGTGCATTGTTATTTGTTACTGTTATTTGGCCCTGGATTTGCACAGACAGCTCACACAGATGTACACAGATTTTACAAACTTTGCATCAGTAACTGGGAATGAATGTAGAAAAAACCAAACCAGCAGGGACCTGGAATCCCTCTTCACTAATTGTATAGAGTTGCATTTATATTTGAAGGACTAGAACTATTCCAGTGATGATTTATATAACTTCTCCTTTCTAACTAAACAAAGCAAATCACTAAACTCCTGACAGATACATAAATAATTTATAAATCTGTGAACTGGTCTGGAGAAGTGCTTCAGTTTCTGCAATTTAAAAAAGACATACATGATCCACATGTGCAAGGAGATACAGCTTACTGAATTACTGCTATTTGAAGTAGAGAAAAAATTTAATGTTGTACAGCACACGAAGTTGTATTATATATATGTGCGTGTGTGTATAGATACATATACCTATAAAAGCATCTAAGTATAAAGAACTCTGCATGCAGATACATAGGTAATTATTCCCCTATCCTGCATATGATTTCCATTATTCTGGGAATGGATTTAGTAACTGAATACAATTATTAAAATGAGAGGACATTTTTGTATATGTTCCCTGTTTTGAATAAAAAGATCTCTGCACATGTAATTTTAGGAATGAATCATATAGCTGCACTATTGACCCATAGGCAAGACTTCCTTTGAAGTGCCTGTTTCTCTGTGCATAACTATTATTTGAATTTATTGCAGAAGAAACGTTTGGAAAGAGCAATTATCTGAAAATCGTTACTTAAAAAAATCAACTGCCATCATAAATGCAGAAGATATTTAAAGTCTGTGAGCATTCTTCATACTCTTGAACGTATATAAGGAATAATTGACCAATATCTAGGTATCTACTATATGTTTTTCCTTCTGTTTTGCACCAGGATACGTCTGATGCAGTGATTAGCCATCACAGTGACAGAACTCTCCTTGCTCCACCAAATAACAGTGAAGTCTAACCAAACTGGCATATGTTTGCAGTGTCATTGTCAGTGGGCTGTCATACCTGAAGAAAACCCAACTTTTGAGCATTACACATATTTTTTTCCAAGTAGTGATTTTTCCTTGGGCTGGAAGTGTTTGTAGGCATCTATACTCTTTGTTAAATCTAATGTGCTAAGGGTGTAGCCTAGGTTGAAGGGTCAGCTGGCAAAGCCTGGCTGGGCATTTAGCTGCTATTTCCGCTTCTCACATCCTCTTCACAGTTTGCTTTTTGTCTGAGAAACTGTTGGAAACATAAGCAGAATGCAGTGAGGGAGAGTGGTCCTGCTCCTTCTCCTGCTGCAGTAGAGACTCGCAGCCCCCAGAGATGTCCTGCAGGGGAGCTGGATCCTTACAGGACAACGGCAGCTGGAAGAAGCAGAACTCTTCCAGCTTCAACACCTTTGTGATCTTTTATGACATTTGATCTTGTGCTGCTTCATCCTTTCCTCTGATAGCCCCCTAGCTATTGTCCAGCTGACAAAGGCATAGAGTTTGAAGGGGGTTGTGAAAGTTTTATTTGATGATTTATTAAATAAATACCATGAAAGATTTTTTTTGGTTTGTTTTCAAGTTTCTAAAGCTTGGGAAGAGGCAGTGGCTGGAGTTTTTTTGCTATGAAGGACACATATGCAAATGAAGAGAACTCCAAAAATTACAGAATAAAGCAACTATTGAGTTTCATAAATATGAAGCACAAAATATCATAAAGCAAATTAGGCATTTATCATGTATCATCTCAATAAACTGTAAGATTTTTGTCCTTTAAGTAACTGGAAGGACTAAACCAGGCACTTTTGCCAGGCTGCAGGAGAGGGAATGGATCTGTGACCTGCTGCCAGCAGTGACAGCTATGAGCTCGGTCCAACCCAATGAGCTCTAAGGAGGGCAGATCGTAGGCTGGTCGAGTTGTGCATGTAGGTCAGACAAAATATTGCAGATAAATGCCCAGGGCAAATCTGGTCATTGTACTAATACCTGCTGAGCAGATTCTCAAAGCAGAAAGCAACTTGTAGAGATGGTTTTAATTTCACTCTTCTTGGATGGCAGCAGTAGTATCCTGATTAGCTCCACAATAAATCTGTAGGACCACAGACTGGGGAGATTGGTAATATCTGCTGTTTACTGAACAAGCACCCAGTCCTGCTAATTTTTAACCTTATCACTAGCTCTCATTTGTGTCGCTTACCAATCACTTTCTCACCACTGAAAACACTTAAGAGAAGATTCAGAACTCTGTAAAGGTTTTTGAGTGAAATCCTGGCCTGTGATGAAAGGCAAGGGTAAAATGCCGAGCATTACCTACCTCAGATCCCACCTGCAATATTTAACGGTAAAACTTCTCCAAGAACTATGGTCTGGAGCTCCAGAACTGAATGGCTTTAATATTTGACTATTTTGGCATTTTTCTTTTGATTCTAAAATATGAACAACCTAAAAGACATCTCATTCTCAAGTGGAGCTGGAACAAGTTTTCTACTGTTTGCCTGGTGAAGCTGTTCATGGTATAACTGATCAAAAGTGGCCATCAAATAAGTGTCCATGATCTAATATTATGTACAGAAGAAAGCATTGTCAACGTCTTTCATTTCAAAGATAAAAGAAACGTCTTTGCCTTCAAAATCTGATTTTTAAGTAGTATTGAGTAACTTAATGACAGTGAAAGCATGTATGATGTGTTACAATTTTCTGTCACTTCTAAATTTAAACCAAAAATTGTCTTAGAGCTGAGAACAATTTTGAATTCCATAGTGATCATCTCTTCAGCACCACCTACATCCTGAGTGCCGATGTCACCTACTCCCTTTGGACTCCAGCTCTTCGAGCTGGTAGTTTGGACTACAAAGCTGACCCCATTTAGTAAATACTCTGAGAATATTTAGAAAACCTACTTAATAAGTTTTTAAAATTTTAAATAATCGGAGCCAACTGTCCTGGTTCACAGCAAACACACAAGCTTGCCAGACATGCTGATTCTCCTCCTACTATTGCTGAATTGTCACAATTTTTTTCTGTCTTATTAACATTCATTTCTCATGCTTATTAGCCAAAGCTTTGAACAATGAGAAGAGGCTGAAACTTCTACCAAGTAACAGCTGTGCAAAACTGAGTTAATAAAATGTAGCAAAGCTTTTAAAAGAGCTAGAAAAGTTCAGCACACAATTTCCCTATGGTTATCACCAGGCATAATGTTTCAAATTTAATCTGAAAGCTCCCTTGCATGGAAACAACTTAGGGCTTGGGTTTCGGTGTTTTTTTGAAACAATGTGAGACTACTATGCTAATGTGCTTAAATTTATTTTGAGGCATCAAAGGAAAACATCAAAACTCTTTTTATCCAGTTTGAGAGCAATTTGTATTGAAGACCCTCAAGAAACAGGATATATTAGCATAGTGCTCAGGCTGGGCCAAGCTAAATATACTCGTCCAGGACCTAGTGATGCATTTTGTACACCAGAATCTCTCAGCCTTTCAGTGGGGAAGCCTCATTGCCACCCCTCCCTTCTTTTCCCTGCCCTATCCCCACCTCCCTCAACTCTTATTTGTTTGTTTGTTTATTTATTTATTTATTTATGTATTTATTTATTGGGTTGGGTTGGGGTTTCGCCACTTTTATTTTACTCTGGATCAAGAAATAGTGCTCACTGCAACCTATAAGAATTGTGACAACATGTCTGAGCAATGATCCAGAAAAACATCAACTTGTGTCCATAATTTACCTGTACCTCTCAAAAGAAGGTGAGAATATGAAGGTGAGAATGGCCAATTATAGGCAATTCAGCTCCTTAGAGAAATTTCTTAGCTCTTAATAACTATAACTCTTCTTAATTTCTGGTACCTAACCTAAATATGAAAGATACCATAAATTTAAATATCTACTCCTATAAAAATTCATTAAATCTAATTTGCACTAATGAATTCTACAGCTTCTGTTATGCATTTCTGAACTTTTCAATTACCTTTAAATTGATTTTTAATTGCTCATTGAATAGGTCTCGTGTACTGAAAAATAAGCCATCTGTCTTGCATCTTGTTTTTCTTGGCCATGTTTATTCTTAACTGATATTCCATTAGAAAACTTAATTTTAATATTAGATTTTTCTTGTGATGTCCACTGTTAACCCTTTGGCCTTTTGTTTTCTTTCATTACTATTGCAAAGTGAGCAGTGCCTGTTATGTCAGAGTGATACCTCAGATGCCTACCTATATGTTTTATACTAATTAATCAATAGCAGCAATGTCTAAACCACTTGGATGATTTCTCAGACACAGATTTCATCCATCAGCAGCTGCTCAGTCCTGAACTCTGAGTTTCTTCCACCTTCCTTGTGGTTGCATTGCTCATGGCCTCTCTAAACCCTATAAAATATGTTTAGAAGTGGAGTTGTACCAGTCTGAAAGAGAGCCATGGTTGGATAGTACCACCCTACCACCTGAGAGATGACCCCCTCCTTTCTGCCTCTTGAGACTCTTTCATTTCTCAGCTGGTGAAAATGCTGTTTCTAAATATGGGCTGGTGAGGAGGTGCCCCCCCGGGGGGATGGGCATTGAGGTGGATGCATGGGAGTCCTTCTCCCTGTTCCCTGGTCA
>VYZQ01029797.1:0-10426 GCA_013400655.1 Mystacornis crossleyi
AAGGGGAAAATGCGAAGCAAACCGCTACACAGATATATAGATGAGCTAGCAGGCTATTCTGCTCCTCCGTTTCCTAGAGAACTTTCACCTCTTCAACACCAACTTAAAAACCAGTCTCTACCTGAAACGAGCAAGGAACAACTAAGACACTTCATTTGACTTCTCCAGCCTTAGACAGGGTACCAGTGATCCTATGCTGTGTTTCGACCTTTTGAAAAATCAATGCTCTTGAAAAATGCAAAGGAACCCTACTCTTTGAACAGGTTTCAAACCTTCTTTCAGGTTTAGGATGTGCCCTCAATGAACTATTTACCAGAGGAAGAGAAAAACCAGAGGATAGGGTACAGGTGTTCCTGGCAGAAGTGCAGCACTTAAACAACACAAAACCAGCATTCCTGATGCCTTTTCTTGCTGTGGTTGTTGAACTATGAGAGGGACATATGTAAGGGTTGCACAAGCTGGCAGTTTTTCTGCAAACTGAACTGTTCCAACTACAGTTAGTCAGAAAGGTTCCATCTACATTGTTTTTCAGGGGAAAATTGAGTTTCCTGAGGTAAACCTTTGACTTGGAAAGTGCAATCTTAGTTTTGAAGGCAGAATAGGGTGGGTTATCCTATTACTCGACCACCCCCCAACCCCTCTGCCCTATTTCTCTCAAAAAATGTGTACACATGTGTCAAAGAAGAGACCCATGTGTTTTAAATTGAATAACAAATATTTCTGAAGGAATAAAGAAATTCTTACAAGTTCAATTAGTTTTGTATTTGCTAAAAACAACCCTCTCCCCCAAACTAAGACAGCTATGAACATGTGCAGGAGTACATTCAAGCAGCATATTAACAACCTAACAAAAATATTTACTTGCATTGACTTTGATTCAATTAGAGATTTATTCTAATTATCCAGCAGAAATTAACTAGCTTGCCTTATTAGACTCTAAACACAATAGATTCAATCATTCATTGAATCAACTTGAATAACTCACAGGGGGAAATTGTGTGAAGAACCAAATACCCTATTCAGCCTGGTAAGAGGTGCAGTCTGCTCAGTGCCTTACAGGATGAAGCCTTCAGCGTGCTCCCTTCCTGTGGGTCTGCTCTGTAGCTCCCAGCCCTTGCAGGGATCACGGAGACGTGAAGGGATAATGAAGTCTCTGTCTATACAATTATAATGGATTGCTAAAAGTATCAGAGTTGCTGTAAATAAATCATTATATCAGGCTCATTTAGCCTGATTCCCACTCTCAGATGGCTTGTAATAGAGTCTATCTCTGAAAGTCAGCCATTCCTTTGCAATTAGATTTATCACTAACAAAAAATGGAGGCTATCCTGCCAGCTTTGTATTGCACTTGGAAATACTGGGTTGGGCTCAAGCCTCAAAGCTGAATTTATTCACTTATTCAAATTTAAAAGCCACCCATCTGTAAATATTTAGATGCCCTAACTATTAATTAAAACTTACTGTGACCATCTAGTGAGGTACAATGTCCACATTAACCCAGACATCGCAGTAGTAGAAGAGCTCCCTTCACCTCCCGTCTCCTGGCAACACACCTTCCAACTTCCTCAAAAACTCCATCCAGTAAGTGGTTTACAGCAATTGCAGTTCTGCAAGATGCAATTGTCCCTTTTCACAGAACTTGATGGGATGACCAGTCTTGCAGGGACTGTGTACCCAGACTTGTACCAACTCTACCTGGGGCAGATCTCCCTTGTGACAGGACTTTGCACTCCAGGGACACAGGGGACTTGGTCCAGGCTCAAGACTGTCTTAAAAGGCATCTCCCTTGTCTGCGTCACCACCTTGTTTGCAGCCCCAGACTGTATGGTTGCACCTGACGCCCAGCTACCCGTTGAGCGGTGCTTCTTGCTGACCTGCTTGGTTTCATCTTCTTTGAGTCTCAAATCATTGGCATGGAAAAAGAAAGAGGGATTTTGTATTCTGGATGGTCTCAGGTTACTTCAAATTCAAGACCAAATGCTTAAGCAGAGGTGAGTACAATGTCTATCCCCAACTGCCAAATACACCCCCAATATCCCAGCTTAGTAAATTCATCTTCTGCCAATATGTACTTGGCCAGGATACCAAACAACATCCTGTGTGGGTGGATGTAAATGAAATCCCTTTATCATTGCAATCTAGCCATCTCTTGGCAGCCATGGCAACTGAATAACAGCACTCAGATTCTGTCACCAGTGATACAGCATGAAAGTTTATATAACACAGGGTATGTTGACATCAAGTTTCACACAAGGAAGACAAAAGGTAATATTGTAAATACCTAGAGCTATAGTAGAACCAGGTGTGTGGGGGAGGAGATATCTGGGTATGATCAGATTATATTTGGTAGTTTAATCCTATCGTATCTCATAAATAGATTTAGGTGTCAAAATACTATTTGAAATTGTTCCTCAGTGAAATTAATTTCAATGAGCAGCATTCTGTTAATCTGTATACAATGAGCAGCACTCTGTCACTCTGTACACACAGTCTCCAAAGCTGCTTTGAAAATACGGAAGTGTTTTTCCACCACCATGGGATCCCATGAAATACTGATATCAGATATACTTCACATGTAATTCTTGGTCCCTCAGGGGATGACTACAGAGAGGAAGAAACATATGCCTAGGGACAAGGAATCTGTGAGAATAAGAAGTATTGTGTGAAGCAGAAGTCCACTCTGCACAAGGCGGCAACCCAACCCCAGTTTCCATCCAAGTATCTTCAGAGGTCTGCTCTTCAGGAAAGTAGAGTCTTAGCTATTAACTAGACACTGGTAAGGGGATAATATTAAAAAAAAAAAAAATTCCGTCTTTCTTTCTCTTGCGCCAAACATAATACATTGCGCAGAAAGGAATAATTTAAACAAACATTCCCTCTTTCTGAATATAATAGGCATATATAAAAGTGAATATAAACTAGAAATATTACTGTAATCTCAAATTGAAATATTGTCAAGCTTGGCATAATGTTTTTGCAGTTTAATTTTGCTACTTCATTGCAACTTGTTGCTTGGTAGATTTCAGTTAGTCATAACTATAACTATTTAGTATGTGGAACTAATTAATGTAGTAATTAAGTGGCATCATGCTACAGATTGCAGTAAAGTGTTCACAGTATGCTAATGTTTATACTTACCTGTAGTAGTGTAGCCCAAGAAAGCTTCTCCGAGTAAAACTGTGTAGGAGCTGGTGCTGCAGGGTGGGAACACGGCTCTGTCCCGTCTGATACACCAACCACAGACTAGGAAATATCTTGCCTCTGGTGAGGAAAGGTCTTCCCAGCTGAGTAAAACAGGAGTTCCCAAGCTGCTCAAGAACTTCCTTTTAATTCTTTCCCCAGTCTCTTGGTCTCTAGTGTAAAGTTTCAGTGTAGCTCCCAAGTCATAAGGATGAGGTACAAATTGATCACGAGGGAAGATGCTGCTATGTGAAGAAACTAAAAAACAGCACCTGAGCCAGAGTACAAAAGTGAAGGAAACTCTCAATCCTTCACAGAATGGCCAGGACTGCATGAACACCTCACACAATGCTGCTAATTTCCAGAATAATTCAGTGAATATCTTATGGTTAAATTCTCCTCTAAAAGCTGATGGAAAATGCAAATCTATTGGATCCACAAGATCTTACTCCCTGCTGTGTCATAGTCGTTTATACCTCTCTGACATCACTGTTGCAGCAATAAACCAGATCCATCATATTCCTATGAAAACCAATAATGTACGTTGGAATTAAGGAATTTAACAGAACAATATGTTTCAACAAAACAACTGTATCAATCCAGCAGAAGCAGCAGGAAATAATTTAATTTTATTTTAGAAAACTTTTTTTTTCTATAAGAAACATTTTAAAAACTGGTAACAATTTGAATAAATGTGAAGTGAACTCCTTAGCAGGTACACAGAAAATAAGAAAATGGATGATTTAAGTTACAGAACCTAGAAACTTGGCCTTCTTGAAGCTACCAAACCTAGCAGAGGGTCTGATTATAAAAGGGATAATTTAGAAGACTTAAGAAAATGTGGTAGAATAAAAAGCAGGGACAAAAGCTACATTAAAGCAATTCTCGCTCAGCTTGCTGCTGTGCGACACATAAATATATCACAAACTTTACCTGCGGTTTTGTGAATTTAGCAAAATCAAGAGGAGGTAATTCTGAAATATTCAGATCAAGTTGGGTATTTGATCTGGGCATTACTTTAAAACCAGAAGTAGTGCTATGGGGTCCAGGATGACCTATGGTTTCAAGACTGAGTGTTACACGAAAGGCTGATTGCAGACCTTGTGCCACGTGCACAGTCTGTCCTACAGCAGTAGGCCTCCTGCCATGGCTGGTAAATCACGTCTGCTCAACATCCATCTTGACCACAGGCTTGAGGTCACACAGGCATCAGGGCCTGGTGCTGGCTGTGTTGTAACGACAGACATGCAGGATAAGCATGCTAAAAGCCATTCAGGTCCTAAAGTTAAGAGTGACTGAGTCCAACTCGTAACCAGCGTTTGGACTCTGGCTACCTGTGTAGTCAATGGAGCAAGCACATTGGGATTGCCTGTGACTAACTGTAGACATAATGCCTAGATTTTGGCATCCTTCCTCACGTCCACTGAGTTCTTACCTCTGCCAGTTGCAAAGGGTCTGGGAGCCTTGTTTGCTACCCCTCAAAGTCATTCATTGTTCTCCTGACAATGAAGGATGTCTTAACAGCCATCACCTCGGTCTGGCTTTGGTACAAAGGCAAACGGCCTGAAAATGGTCCATATCTGTGCTGCTAAAATAGAAAAGGGTCAGGTACCCAGCCACTGAACCTAAAGGCAAGTAGGGTGGATACGTTCACAGTGCCTTACTCAAGACCCTATAGAGCAGCCTAATTTTGGAGAGAGCTGGCTGAGACAGATCATCAGATGAGCCATTTGGATGATCAAAGATACGATGTTCGACCTTGTTCCCTGCTAACACAGACACATAAAATCTAATCAGTTATGCAACACAGCCCACAGGCTGATGTAATATTTCCTGTAGGAAAAAGAGGAGAAATAGTCAGATCTACCTGAGAAGGTCAAAGTCTGCATTCTAAACATTAACTTATGATACAGCTTACAGTATTGATTAAGGCCTCTGTAAATATTGAGAGATCCTCATACAATCAAGATAGTTCCAGTAGCACTTACATCATGAAAGACATCTCAAGCTTTACAGAAAAGCATGATATTGCCTTGCAGACTTCTACTTTTTCATGCTAATGGACCGATACTTTTTTAAATTCCACCTGCTTCCTTTTACAGGAGGCTATGTTTCCTATACTGCAAAAGAGCTAATGAAGGCATTCTTATATTCTTATAATTCTGAGCTAAAGGGATGAACCAGATGACTCAGAGGCTTTGGTTGCTGCAATTTTGTTAAGCTCATCAATGGCAACATCTGTTTCTTGAGTGAGTGAAGCCGGAAATGTTTTCTTTCCTTTTTTAGTTACTAGAATAATTTAAAAGAGGAGGGGTGAGACAGAGAGTTGGCTCCATGGTATCACTGCTAAAATATTACTGGCACTTCAAGTACTTCATCTGAAGATTGTTCATGTCTTTATGCTGGATATCAGTGAAGATAAGCCTTTACAAGGACACTGTGGGTATATCTGGAGGGAAACAGTGACAGTTCCACCAACTTTCCATCTAATGTATCTTCCTCTAACATGGAAGTTGTCTATCTCCTAGTTTGGAGAACAGGAAAATTCTCCTGTAGTTTAAACTGTGAATTGACACAGAAGTCACATCCCTTTCTCAAAACCATTTCCACTTCTACCTGCTTTGGAGGAGAGGGTACAAGACAGTGAGGATGCAGAGGCTGATGCTGTCAGACTTGAAAGTAGCATTGCACAGGAGACAGCCTTTGGAGACAGCCAGGTAGACCTAGTCCCAGTCCTGCCCTAGATGTCCAATGAGCACTTGGACTCTTCCAGTTCTGCTCACTGTATGGATAGCAGTGGTACATCAAGCACTAAGGAAAGGTCCCTTAGTCTGCTCTTGTCTGTTTACACTGAGTGCAGGACCCACACTGAAAGAAAGGAGCACTAGAAAGTGGTTGAGAGATAGAAGGGCTTGTCTGGGAGAGCTGAGGAAGAAGAGGCACACATAAATCAAAAATAATAATCCACTTTACTAAAGTCAAACCACAGAGCCTCGTGTGTCGAGGAGAAGAGATAAGCTGGTATTGGAGGCAAGACCATGAGATGCAGAGCTTTGTCAGACGTGCAAAATAATTTTGTGCCTAGATAGGCAGTCCCAGGGTGGCTTTTGTCACACATACATGGACTAACCCCCAAATTGTGAGACACAATTTCTATTCTTTGCCCCTTTGAAATTCATCCAGAATCTACACTTTCCCCCCAGTGCCACGAGAATGACAGAATCTGTTCTAGGTAGGAGATATTAAGAGTAAAGCTGACAGAATGGGCTCTAAACCTTATTTACTCTTGCCTCACCCATGCTGAAGCAACGCCACACAGTAAGATTAGAAACATTCCTCCTGATTCTGACTGTAATGAGAAACAAGAAGTAATGAGATGATTTATTATCCCCTGTCTCTCCCAAAGACCTCAACATGCTGGCTCTGTCCTGTACTCTTCAGCAGCTGATTTCAGAGGGACAGGACTCTACTCATTCTTTGCTGCAGCAAAATATGCTGTCTGTTCCCCAACACAAAGAAATGAGGAGACGAGGCAAGTCACCAGGTTCTCAGAACTTTCCCTCATAAAAGCAATATATGTGCTTATTGTTCTTCCAGATTACAAAAACTGGAAAGGAGAAGAGAGAACAGTAAATTGCACAGTGTATTTTATGGAATGGAAAAGCCAGCATGACTCCTGCAGTGGAGTTCATTTAGCCCATAAACATGTCATAGCTTGATTGAGAGTGCCATAGTTGCTCAAAGGAGTCAAGATTCCCCAAGAGGACATTCCACTGAGTTCAGCATGATTTACCAAATTTGATGGAGAATGAAGAACTGTGGATTTGCTTCAGTGGCTAACTATCCCCTGTCTTCAGACACTCCGTCTCTTAACTGCTATCAGTCTTCTGCACATCCAGGTGCCCAAAAGTCTTGGAGTCAGAGTCCTGTTGTGCCAAGCACTGTACAAAGAGAAATGAACAAACAGACCTTGTCCTGAAGACATCATGAGGCTATCTTCAGATTTTTCCTATGCTTTAAACAATGGGCCTGAATGGAATCTAAGGAAGGGATGAGGTATTTAATCTAGAATTCAGAACTTGTTCAGGATAGATTATATTCTTAGGCTTTCATGCAAGAATGCTTTCTTCACTCTTATCCTCTTGATTTCTTTGAGACTCCTGGTGAAATAAAGGTGTAATGGATCCAAATCTTGCAGGATGAAAGGCAGGCACCAGTGTCCCTGGTGATATTGCTGGCACTGCTGAGCATAGAAGCAATACCAGGGTATCCAGACTGGTCTGGCTAGGTAGGCAACTCTCCAAAAGAGTGGTGTTGGTACAACCATGGGATACTGTGAAGTTTAATTAATGTTGATTCTGTCTCACACTGTGTGGGACAACAAAAGTAGGGTGAGCAACTCAGGCTGCCTCCAGTCCACAACTGCCAGGGTCCAACTTCTTATATCACTGATGGGAAAAAAGTCATGGCCACTCAGGCTACTCTGTGCCATTTATCAGCCTGGTCCCCTGGCTGCTTGAAGTCACCAAAAATGTCTACTGTGTTCACTGGATTAGTCTTTGTGAACCCTGCAGTGTCTGATGATACTGCAAGTGGTCCACAGTACCTCACTTAAATGAAGCAGCACCAGTGTCACACCAGATTATAATCAAAAACCGTACTGATAGGCCCAGTGGCCTTTGTCATTAGAAATTAGTTCCATAACGTGAATCTTGGAATGCAAACAGTTTTTCATGTTCTGATTAAGTTACAGTGAAAAGAAGCAGAGGCAACAAGCTTGAATTTCAAAACAACTCATAGAAAAAGACCCCAATAGTCCTTCTCTCAATTCAGAAGATTATTCTGGGAGACATCCTAAAAAGGAAGCTGGCATTCTGTTTACCTCACCTATAGTGTTTATCTCATGCTGGTTTGCAACAAGTAAAAGCAGTATTTAAAGAAAAGCTAGCTGAGGATACTTCTGTTATTACTGTAAGAAAACATTTTGTAGTCTCTTAGGGCTGCTTTCTTTTCTCTGAAACTCTCTCAGGCTCAGGTTGGGTGAGGGTCTGAGGAACTTGATCTAGCTGAGGATGTCCCTGCTCACTGCAGAGGGGGTGGACAGGATCACTTTCAAAGGTGCCTTCCAACACACAATTCTATGGCTCTATGACTGTACATGGCCAACAGGTTTAGTCTGACACCTGATGTTGTTTCTTGCTCTGCATCAGGGATATGAAGGAGAAACCATATATTCCCTGGTTATGGCTTCCTTAACCCAGCCATACAGTTCATCTGTGTTTGGGGTCTACTTTGACAAACTGGCTATAAGACACACCTCAAATGTATCACAAGGGCTTGGGAGGACAATCTGGAGCCACCACTGAGCAGGCTTGGTCAGAGCATCCAGTCCAGCACAGTGTCAGCACATGCCCCGGCTCAGTCCCAGCAGAGCTGTGGCTGCATTAGGCTGGTGCTGTGCTCAGAGTAATTAGATCTGCCTCTGAAGAAGAATAAGGAGCTTGGGCCGACTGACAGGGCAATGTAATTATACCTCTTCTGGAGCTAATTCAAGGACCACAGAATTACGCTGAATTGTGTAGCCTAGATATTTCAGAAGTTACTCATTTTGAATTATCTTTGATAAGAACTCACAAGGGAGAGATTTAGTGCTGCAGCTGTAGGTTCCATCCATCTCTCCCCTCCTACTTCTGTTAGCAATGCCTCCTCTGGTGTTTTCCCTTCCAGTCCCAAAACCTATAGCGCAGCCACGTGAGCATTACAACCCCTCCAAGCTCCAGCCTCCATTAGGAAGCAGGACTCTTTCAGAGGGCATCTGACACAGCTTCCCATTCAACCTTGGAAAAGAGCTTACTCCAGCCATTTTCAGGACTGCAGAATGGGGAGGTACACCATTAAAGGAATGAAAATGAATGGTGTCAAGCACAATGTAATCAGGTTAGGTTAATGATATTGGAAGGTCATTATTAATTTTGCTGCCTTTTCAGAGTTGTTTTTTTTTTCAAAGCAGGTTAGATATGTTACTGTGATAAGCACAGCATAAATGTTCAGCCAGACAGTCAGACACTGTACCTTCACCTTATTACGTGTGACTGAGACTGCAAACAGCTCAGATCAATCTCAGAGATATTAAATTAGAGCTGAATCTCACTCCATCTCCCATAGAAAATGAGCTGAGCTAAATCTGAGATAATGCCCATATCAAGAGACATTACAAACCGTATTCTATTGGGTGAAGATTTATTTTTAGTTTTTCCACAGAATATTTCTGTTTATATGAACAATGGGAAAGAAGAAAAATTCTTGGCATTAGAAATGCATTGAATCTGTACATGCATTATGTAGCAGCTAGGGGTTCTGTCTTTAAGACAGGACCAAATAATGATTCTTGCATAATGTAACTGTATGACAACTAAAAAGAAGCCCCGGGTTGAAATGGGAAGCAGAGAATATTACAGAATCACAATAACAAGGTCATTTGAAAATGAGGGCAAGTAAGTAAGCAACTAAAGGAAAGAAAATTAGATATAATGAAAAGAAAGGAAACATTCATTATGAGGTGGGTGCAGAGCAAGGAATAAGTTAGATTCCTAAACTAAATTAGCACATACAGGCAATTTTCTATCTTTGCAGGTTTGAAAAGGCTTCTCCCATTTCCCACGCTGTAACTGCAGCTCTTAGGGGGATAAAATGACCTTGTGTCATAAGCACTGAGCTGGGCATTGCCATCATCATCACAATGAAACTGGTTTAGGCCATCTCAGATGGTTTAGTGATCATGTTCTGGCTACCCCTGTAATGGCAAATAGAGCAGAGACAGGTTATAGGCTAACATACTGTTCTAGGACCACCCAAAGTGTTTACTCCTAAAAGCTCTCTGGCATATTTTTGTCTTTTTGTTCTACTATTTTCCCAGGTATTTTCTGGACACAAATACGGAATAACCTGGATGAGGGACAGCTTGAATGTGTGCATGCCTTTCTGATGAGCAAAGTGGAAAGGTTTGCTGTGTGGAGATGAATTGTGCTGTGCCACTTGGCCTCAGGAGCACAGTGTGTTCCTTGGTCTGTTTTATTTGGTAGTGCAAAATGAAGCATTTGAGAATCACAGAGGTCAAAGAAGGTAGCAGAAGAGAGAAGAAAAGACAATTGTAGTTATTCTTCTTGAATAGGGAAAAGATCACTCAACATCAGTTCCTAGAAAAAAATCTAGATCAAAAAATTGACTGCATTATGTAATAAGGAC
>VYZQ01029821.1:0-11746 GCA_013400655.1 Mystacornis crossleyi
TTTTTCTTCCATTCACACTTTTCACATTCCCAAAGGCAAAGATATTCCCTTCTGTCTCAAAGTAAGAAATTTGACATCCCAACCAAACAACTCGGTGACAAGAAAACCTACTCAGTTTTCAGAGTTAAAATATTCTTTTGCAAGCTTAATATTTATAAGGAGAAAATGTTTCTGTCCATATTTTAAATGGTAAAAAATGCAATTTCAATGCATTATTAAAAAAACCCAGTCACCAGAAACAGAAGAGCACTGCACCAACAGACACTACCCAACACCTCTCACTGATAAATTCTCCACACTCCAAAGCTCAATTTAAATCCTGTAAAGAGAAGCAAGGAGAGATTGGGAATTCCCAAGCACTGATCCCATACCCAGGGGCACACCAGGAGAATTGTGACTGTCAGACTGGGAGTGGCACTGGATGAAAAGTTCTGAGTAAGCAGGGAGACGCAGAGGACATTAATTCCCAAAATTCCCAGAAATACAAAGTAAAGCTACTGCCCACTACAGACCCTCAGCTCCTCCACTCACCAGCCCAAACCGCTCGTTGTGGGAATTGCAACCTAAAGAAGGAAGAGCAAAAGCTGCATTTTATTTAGGATTTCACATCTGCTTTGCACGATTTTAAGAGTTTGGTCAGGTGTGGGCAGAAACTGCTGGGTAACGGAAGTTTGCTTTTGCTGTTCAAAATTCTTTTTAATTTCATAATCATTAAGTTTCACTTTTCCCTAACGCTCACTTAGAGGTTGAGCTTGAACAACAAGGAGGAAAGAGGGAGAGAAAAACCAGCTGCATACGGACCCTTCTCTGTTGTAGTATAAAATAACACAAAATTACAGCTCCTGATGGAGAAGATTTTATTTGCACCTGGGCTCTGTCAAACAATGAGAGTTCTGCACCGAGCACAGAAACTCACAGTTAGAACGGCTGAAAATAAACCCAAATCCAAGGCTTTATTCTTACAACCTGTTTATATAGATAGGATTTGGATGTGGGTTTTTTATTTTTATCTGTATGTTCGTGCACACAGATAAATGCAAATATCTCTCACTGGGCAGACCTGGGAGCTGCTCCTTCCTACCAAACTCCAACGATGGGCCTGAAACTCTCCATCAATGGAATTCTTTGTTAAGACAAAATTCACTCACAGCCCAAATTCATTTGGTTCCTATTAAAAACATGGAGGCGAAACAAAATGAAAGTGAAAAATACAATGCCATAAACCAAACATTTTCCATCAGCTCCCTCCTCTCCTGTGAGGGAAAAGGAGATGATTTTAGCACTGATGCCCTACCTGAAGACTCAGTATTGGGATTAAAATCTTGTACTTCAGCTGTGCTTGTGAAGTGAGGCCAAATATTCACTTTCTGGAGACACACAACATGATTTAAAAACTTTTTCCCTTCCTTTGTATAAAATCTAATGATTTCCAATGAACTACCTCTACATATGAGAAATTTGCAGTTGATGCACTGATTCATGTAATTATCAGCTGTTAGAGTGATTAAATCGCTTATATATATATATGTATAAAATATTTATGTATGTAAACTGCAAGAAAGTGAAGATTACCCAGGCATAAAACACCAAACTTTTAGAGGAGCCTGTCTGGAGCAAAACCAGACTTCACACCTTCAATATGACTAAAATCTGCTTTTTTTTTTCCGAATTGCCTGTTCCCAAAGGAGTATTATACAATTCAAGTAGGATCTCAAATGTATATATTTCATCCCCATGGATTCTCTATTAGCACTGATAGAAAAGGACATTTTTTAATGAAGAGTTCAACTTGAAATATAAAAATTCACACAGAGACACGTACAGACAAAAATACATCCGTGTTCTCTTTGTCTTACACAGCTTTGCTCAACAGCTCTGCAGGCTTCAGGGTGTTAAATTTAAATTAACCACTGGAGAGCTTCCACAGCCCCTCCTGGATCCAACAGAAACAACAGTCAACATCATCAAAAATAAAATCTAAACCCCGTATTTTATATATAAAATACGTAAATATAAAAATATATTTACTTACTGTAAATACACATAATAGGCAGGAAACGTGATGTTATCTACTATCTTTATCCATTTCAAACCCTACCATGTCTATATTTTAATGAGGCTTTGTAAAATACTGTATATTTTTACTACCTCGATTAAAAGGCATCATTTTCCCTTAAAAGCAAAGTGCAATGACTTTTCCTTCAGGAAAAGACTGAAAAATGAGAGAAAAAAGAACCAAATCACAAAAAAGTTTGATAGAGAAATGAGGGAAGATCATCTCTTGGTGATCACAGAGAAAGTGGAGAGGATGAAGAACAGGTATTAAATCTCATTAGATAATAGCAATAATAATAATAATAGCACTAATAATAGTACTACTACTACTAAAATAATAATTATTATTATTATTATTATTATTTCAATGCCAGTGTCATTAATATTTAATAACATTCCCAAACTGCACATCCACCCCTGGAGCCCTCAGCATTGCCCTTCCACACTTAAGGAGGAGCAAGCTTGGAGATGGATTTTATAACAACTGAAACAAAGGGAAGAAACAGAACTTTTAAACACAAAACCTATTTACAACCCATTAAAAATCGGCCTGGAAATAGAAGAAGTACTCAAATTAATCCAGTTTTTAGGCAGCATTTAGGAAACTCTTTTAATATTAACTGTTCACAAATAATTTCAGGCCATTTTTTTCACCAGCGGTGATTTAGTTCACAGGGTAAAAACCTTACCAAGGAGAGAAATCCCCATTTCTCCACTCCCTCCTTTCCCCATGGCCTGAAGAACTTCATAAAGATTTTATTGTCCTACAACCGAGGCACATTTTCATTTCATGTTCTCATGAACTGGAGTTACTTGGCTGGTACTTGCTGTGCATTCCCAGGATTTTGCACAGCCTGGAAATCTGTTTCAGTTTATTAATAATATTTTTATATTTCCTAAACTGAGACATGGTGCAAACCAGGAGATTCTGACTGCACAAAGCACAGAAGAACATTCGGAAAGATGGCAGGGCTGGCAACCTTTTGAATTCCCAACCAAGCTGATTTTTAGGAGTCTCCAGTGGTTTGGGTTGCTTTAGTCTGTGATATGCTTTCTGAAGAGAGGCAGAAAAAGCTCAGCATTTCTGAAATATCATTCCAGAGTCTTAGTCAAGTGCCTTATTTTTGTCTCCCCTCTTCAGCGTGTTTTTAAAAACAAGTGTTGCATTACATAAACACAGTGCATCATCCCAGCAGAAACAGCCACGGATAGGAGTGGATCCACTTTCCCAACTGATATGTGGAATACTTCATCCAAAAAAGGGCAAGATTTTTAACAAAGTGCTGCAAGGTATCCTTATCCCTTTTATTGCAGCCCCATTGCTTTGAACACGAAGCATCTTAGATTTCAACCCATTCCCGGACTACACGTCCAGCAACTGCTCATAAATCCCTGCCTAAATCTGAATCCAAAATTAAATTTAGCTTTAAAAAGCACCGTGTGTAGGCAGAAAATTCATTTATCCAACAGGCAGCGGCCCATCCTGGGAAACAGGCAGCGGGGCCCAGGTCAGGATTCACCGATAATGAAAAATAAGTCCGGGTGTTACTTTTTTGCAGAGAAAATAGTGAAAAATCAGAGTCAGTACGTTAAAAATAATACAGAAAGAAATTAATTACGGCCTTCACATCAAGTTTATTATATCTGCATCTCTCCTGGCTTTAGCAGAGTGCTCCTCTGGGGAACTGGGATGCCAGAAGGCACGAGCAGGATGGGAATAGGTGCGGGAGGTGCTGGAGGTTTGCTCAGCACAAACCGGAGCCGAGGGGAGGAACGAGGAGGAGGCCGTAAGGTGCATCCCAGATTTTTGCTTCCCTTCCTTCCTCAGCTGCGGCAGAACAGTCTGGAAACAATCTTCCCAGCAGCTGCTCTCATCAACAAACTGTTTATTGTAAGAAAGTGCCTGGGTCAAAGGCTAAACGTCATCCAGAACTGAAAGCGTAGCTGTAAAAAAAAAAAAAAAACAAGGCCAAAAAAAAATCCTGGGGCCGTCCATGCATGTGGAAAAAAAAGCCCATGACATTGGGAAGGGAAGCATATCCCATGTGAAAGGCCAACGGTCTACTTAAACAAAAACTCCTTAATTTGAGGGAGCAGGGTTTTATAACACTGCACTCCTTTCTCGCGGCTCGCGCTGATTTTGAGGCCTACTCGAGGCTGCTGCTGAAGACGGAATTTACAGCTCAGTCTGTGTCTCGTGCTCAAACGGGGCAAAATGGAGTGGTGTCAAAATATGTTAAAATGTTTTGTTAGTGCTAAGTCAGCTCCATAGCCACACGCAACAGTAAAATGAGGACTTCTCTCATTTATTACAAATTCACCGTCGGCGCGGTACACAAAAAAACAAGTTTAGGCTCAGTATCAGCAAATAATAAAATTTCGGTTAAAAGTGAAGGATACTCGAAATCACAGGAGAAAATCTCGTTTACCAGCCTGCAGCTTTGAATCTCAGAAATTAAAAGAGTGCATGAGCACCTCTGAGAGGGGAACTGGCCCCACAGCAGCCCCGTAATTGGGACACGTTTGCTGCCCCAGCCCGTAAATCTGCCTTTGAGGGCAAAGGACCCAGAGGAACAAGGTCCACCTTTGACACGACATCACCACGTAACACTTCACAAAAAGGCTGATAAATCAGAGGCCTGCGAGGTGGTGATTTATCCTACCAGAAAAAGGTGTGAGAAATTACGGGTCGGGCGTTTAATTCTTCATGACACCTACTTTGTAACAAAATTGTTATTTTTCTGAAGGGAAAGTGTACAGTAAATTGAGCCTATGTGCAATTGGGCTAAAAATAAGCCTAGGGAAAGCAGGCAGAAAGGAAAAGACATTCCACTTTTGCATTAAAATCTGAGCATTATGCATATTAAAGTGGGTTGATTTTTGTTTAAATTATATAATCAAAGTCACGTTTGGAAGAATAAATTAAGATATAAATCTAACCTTAAATACTGCACACATATATATTAAATTACTCTCAAAAGTATTCTGTATTGAGTAGAAAAAAAATACAGAAGAATTTTGTTCTCAGCTAATAGGGCAATAAATTAGATGCAATATATTCAGCAGCTAAAACTGGCTCTCTTGAACAGCTATCACATAATACTATTTTTATTTGGTACCAAACCTGTTTTTTTTTTTTAAACTAACAACAAAATTGTTTGTTGAAAATCTTGGAATTAGCAGTAGAATNAATACTATTTTTATTTGGTACCAAACCTGTTTTTTTTTTTTAAACTAACAACAAAATTGTTTGTTGAAAATCTTGGAATTAGCAGTAGAATGAGTTAAGTAAATAAAACCTATGAAAATATTTTTTCTTCGCACTGATAATACACAATTCTTAGCCGAGGGTTTTCCATCAGGTTTGTTTTGCCTTTCAGCAGGGTTACACACATCAAATGTGACTGAATTTAGTGTTCATGAATATGAAATAGAAGCACAGGAGCCAAAGATTCTCCTCTTAGCACTGCAAGCGCGCTTTAAACTCCAACAACCAGCTTTCAGCTGGACCTCATTCTTGCCTCTTCTGAGGGAAAAAACCTCCCCACTCTGTCACACTGCAGGGGTTTTGGAGCTAAAGAAATGTCTGTGAAATATTAAGGTGAAACCACAACACGTTTTCCCATGGACCACGACTCGGGGATTACAACACAGCCCCGTCCCTGAAGCTGCACGGCCGATGCTCAACATGGACCATGGATTTTCTACTCCTTTCTAAAACACATGCGGGTTGACAGAGTGGTTTATAAATTACAAAAGGAACATCTTGGAAAGGAAGAATTTCTTGGAAATTATACGCTATAACGGCAAGAATACGCTTGGTCTGTTATTTATACAACACCTACTGCAAAGACAAAACCCAGTATCAAACTAGCACTGACTAACTTTCATTTAAGATTTGTTTGCTAAAAAAAAGGTATTTTTTAAAAATTAACATGACAGCACGGGATTATTCTTTTTAAAAAGTTTTAAAAAAGAAAGTTAAAAAAAAAGTTTAAAAAAAGCAAATCTGCGTTTTAGTGAGCAGAGTATCAAAGAAGGTCCATGCTTCAAAAATACATCGTATACACCTATGGCAATGTAAAATTTAGATACCAGATAGAGAAACCTGAGGAAAGCCTCACTAATGTCCAGTTTATCAGAAATTAATAAATTTTGCTTACAAAACATGGTTGAAAACACAGTATTTAAACACACTATTCACACAACACTCAGCGGTGAGAGTCGATGATGCAAATTCCATTTACAGCTCCCCCAGCTGCGTGGTTTGTAACCCCTTGTAATTATTTTCTCCTTTTTCAGCCTTTTCAGATTTAACACTTTCTCCTGCTGGGATTGAACCTTGTTTCGAGCAAAAGGAGTAAAATTTTTCCCTCAGAAGAAACCCAGGAAGATGGAGATCCAATCCCACGCTGCACCTTGGATCTAAGGATCCAAGAACGAGCTCCAGAGCCCCCACAGGGGGATGGAAGTACTTCTGCAATGGTCAGGCAGAAATTTATTTTAATTTCTCCTTTAAAGCTGGACATAAAACTTATTTAACCCTCACGGAAATAAGGCCAAATTTTATGGAACCAACCCGGGGTTTTCCTCAAGGCGAACACACCACGAGCTCCTACTCCGCAAGGGCACGTTTGGACTTCCACATCCGAAGTCAAAGCTCAGGACTGAAATTCAGATTTTGGGAGCGACTTTGGAAAAAGAGGCACTCAAAGAATCAGACAAGGAGGGAAGGCAAGAGCCAAGGCCGAGGCAGCGCATGAGAATTGTTCTGCAGACCCCAACAGAGGCAGGGAGGAGCGTTTCTGACAACGGCACATTCTTTATTTTGAAAGATTTCCGATTCTCCTGACTCATTTCTGAGGATAACCACCTGTCTCTGCCCCTGCAGATATTTGTGCTCCACCACTGTGAAACAGGAGTTAATCCAAAGTGCAACACTTCATGCAGAACACAGCCCAAAGAGAACTCAAACTGACTAAAATCAAACCACAATGCCGGCAAACGTCTCTCCCTTTTGTTTTTTAAGACTCATCTGAATTGCACACCTGAAATAGATAATTTTTCCCACTAAAATTTAGTATTAATCCAGGCAAGGATTCACTTCATTCTGTTCAGGTTCTCTCCACTTCAGAACTGTTTTTGTTTCTGTCCTTGCTTTTATAAGACTGTCCTGACCTTGGCTATTTTTCTTTTTAGTGTCACAAACGGATCAAAAAATTTTAATTCTACCACATATCCACTCCAAAGATGAACTTTTAACTGATTAAATATGAACCAACTTTGTCGAAAGTTATTGCATTATAATTAATAGTCCCAAACCAAAGGAGTAACTTCTAAAAATAAATTCTCTTGAAGGAAAAAGTTTCAGGGATTACTTCAATCAGTACTAAAATGCAAAAAAAAAGAGTTTAAAATGCACTTCCAGGATAGTTGCGCACAAACTAATGCACTCAAACCACACAAAATCTGTATCAATACGTGACATTTAGCGATTAATTTATCCTTGGTTAAATAAGGACAGTTTGGGTCTGTTTCTTGAACATGACTGCTGGGGAAACAGGAGACTGAGAGCAAAACAATTATTATTTAATTTCGAGTTTAAAGTTTGATATGTGCTTTCAGTCTGCCAAACTAGTGAAAAAAAAAATCAGAATTGTGGCTGTGAAAGTTAAATCGTACCAGCAAATATCAAATATTTCCAAGAGGAAGAAATGTCCTTGAACAGATGGAGAAATTTTTTTCTATGGAGCAATAAGGGCAGCAGTAATTACATTAAAGCTTACAGCAGTTCAAAAATGTCTCATTTGCTAATCCTGGGCCGCTAATTAAAGTGGGTTGTGTGGGATGGAAAAAAGCTTGAAAATATTTAGAGAAAAGTCCACTTCCACCTCCGGAAGTGTTGCAGAGATACCAAAAGCAAATCTTTATCTTTTCTGTCTGTTCAGAAATACCACTGGACTGAACCACCAAATCCAACATTTGCCCTCCCACATGTTGCCTGTGGCTAAAACAGGGAGAAGGAAAAACTCCCCGTAAGTGCAAAAAGCTCCCAATTATGTTTAAAATAACGACAGAAATATTCTACAGACAGAAGTACAGCTTTAAATGTCTCCAGGTATTTCTAACAAAACCTTGGAAGTTCAGATATTTATAATAATTTGCAGCTCATACTGCTTATGGTAACTTTGGGAAAGTGCCCCTCTCTCTAAGGAAGCAAAAAAATAAGAATTAGCATTTGCTTTCAGCTACTGTATTTTCCTTTCCATCAGCAAATAATGGTGCTGAGATACCAACACCTAAAACACAGTTAAAAAATGGAAAAATTACCAGATAAAAGTTCTCTCTGCAGCTGCTGTTCCTGACAAGGAGCTGGGGTACAGTCACTAGTCCTAATACCAACAACTCCATCTTGGAAAGAAGAAATGTGTTCCAGACCAGAAAAATGCACGGGGAATTGCTCACTTCATGTAATAAGTACTAAAGTCAAAACATGCCAGATGCAATTTTTTATTTAGATCTTGACAATCGTGCATCAAAACACAATTATTTTTCCTTATCTTGCAAAAGAATTTCAGAAATACCTCCTGGAATTAATTTTCATCCATTCTGACTCCACGGAAATGCTGAGACATGCTCCCACAAAAAAGTTCTTAAAACTCTCGAGGATCTTAAAATGTTTTTCGGTTCCTAAAACTTGAATTTATTCCATAGGCCAGGAACATCCAGGCACAGCTCTTTAAACTCAGACACCTTCTCCAACTGAATGCTGCTCTGCCTTTAAATTATTTTAATAACGAGACCAAAGTAACTTTTTCCACTTAAGTTAGGACCTATTCATCAGATGAACGGTAAATTACAAAAGAAACTGTGATTCATTTCTTTGTTGCAGGCGTAACATCAAAAAACTATCACAAAGAAAGGAGCCGTAATTGTACTGCTCAGTAATCCACATTATATCCATAATCTCTCTGCCCTTCCCTCAGCACAGGAAAACGGCCTTATTTTTATTTAGATTCTCTGGCTGAAGGTGTTAAGACCTGGAATTCTCTAAGTAAGTCTAAACTGAAGGGCAAGGAGCTGACTAAAAATTTACACGTGGGTTGTTTGTCCAGCAAATGTTTTGAGACTCAGCAATCTGTGAACCCACTTCGAAAGACTTTGGTTTCTAAATGATCTAAACTCCCAATTTCAGTTCTCAGCACGTGCAAAAATCATAAATTTATTCCAATTAGTACTCTCAAACTGAAGAAAAGATTCTTCTCCGTGTTAAAATCTCCTCGATACTGATCCTGCTAAGGCTCGGCTTTTACTATTATCTTAAATATATATTTATTCGCTTTTGTAAATCAAGAAGTGTGTTTTGAAACGTTTTCTGAAGTAGTTCTTAAAACATTTCTTAGATAAAATCAGCAGCACGATTTAGTACAGACTTGAGAAACAACGCACACTAGATCAGGGAAGTGGTTCTCAATAAAACAAGCTGTAAAAATCCAACGCTGTCCCACATTTTAGTGAAACCATCAGTCCAAAGTAGCACAATTTTTATAGCTGAAATTATTAGATATGTCTATAACAACTAGCAGCTGGACGGAATGCTAGAAAACGCAATAATACAGTTATTTTCTCTGTGTTCAAGCCTTGCTCCTTACCTCTGCTCTTCAGCTGTTGCCCCATTCCCCTCTCTCCTCCTCCCACACAGCCTCTGCTTTTTCATCTGCTATCAAACCAGATCCACCAGCTCTTCCTCCTGCATTTTTTCTCTCCAGAAAAAAAAAAAAAGTTCTTATCCTCATCAGTCAAGGAGCATGCTCTGATTTACACACTCCATGGATAACTCTCATCCCAACTTTTCTCAGGGCTGGAGCTCTTCTCTGGTCTCTTCTGGGCCTCTGGCACTCGATTTGTTTTTATTATCTCGTGTATTTAGGAAGAAATGGGTAAAGAAAGGAGATAATTTCTGAAACTTGAGGTGGCCAATATGGCTAACACAATAAAATTATACACAGATTTAAATAATGACTTATTTTTTAAACATATTAACACACCTCTACGCATACACGAGTCTGTATATAGAATTATGGAGTCACACAGATGCAGGACCACACTTCATCTCTGCTGTGGGTCCTCCAGGAAATGCTGGCAGAGATAAAACCGTGACCAGCTGAAATTCTGGAAATGAAATCCTGTCATCCTGTGGAGAACAGCCCAGGAGGATCTAACTGTAAAACACAGGTTGCCCCAAAGGACCTCTACATAGGACACTTCTCCTGGTAGAAGAAAAATACATGTACCATGAAAAGAGACAGCACAAGATGTATTCTGGGCTTTTTTTTTTTTTTCCCCGAGAAAACCTTGCCTCGATATTCCCGTAAATCCTTTGTCACTCATGCCACCAGCCCAAGTGCCAAGTGAGTACAGTGCTGTATTAAACTGGAACACGTTCTGCTCGTCGGGAACACCCACTGCAACCCCCCAAAAAAAGAGCTTTCACAGCACAGTTGCAGTAGAAACTGCAGCAAACTTTCTGATTTAAGCTAACAGCTGTTCTTTAATCAGCTTTTCCCTCTAAGAACTGCATCGTGTCAGCCAGATAGGCACATGCCAAATTCCAGTCTCCCTGCACCTGGAATTTCCAGATTTCCTCAACATGTCAGAAATCATTGCTGGAAATGAACTGTCAAAGGAAGAACACGACAGATTCCCTAAGGCAGTCCCTTCCCCATCCACTACTGGCACAAGTCACACCTGATAATGTTTTTTTGTCCAGTGACAAACTCTGAGAACACCACAGTGTCTTTTAAATCAGTAACTCCAATTAAATTCCCATCTTACTGCTCCAGAATAAAACCAGCTTGATGAACTTAAATAATAAACTTTAACTGTGGTGGACAGTTATTCTTCTGGTAACATTACTGCATAACCGAATGGTCAAAGGAATAAAATACAAATTCAGAAGACCCGAATATTTCAAATGCAGTGTTTCAAAAGCAGCTGAAGTTTGCAGTCTTATCTTTTTTCAAGAGCAATTGAAGAAGACGCTTCTAATTTCCTCTTGGTCATATATACTTATTTATCTACATATTCATTCGACTTGTCCCTTTAAATATACTAATGAAATCTATACTGTGGGCGTAATTTGTTTAGAAGCGAGGCTACAAAAGGAGCCCTAATGAAACTGTCAGACGAGCACTACAACAGTTCCCCATTGTGGGAAGGAGGCGTCATTTCTGAGCAATGGTAACTCGAGAGGACCTCGCCGGGCTCCAGCTGATGCCAAGCCTGCTCTCATTTTCCCAGTCTCACTTCCATAAATTAGCTGCAGGCCCCACGGACAGTCAGGGAATCTTGAGGGGGGGTTTTTATGGTTGGAAATGCTCCACTTTTGTCAGATCTTCAGCGGCGAGGTCAGAGCGGGCGCAGCGGTGCCGAACGGCCGCGGATGCGGAGCGTTTGTCACCAGCCCGGGATTCCTGCTCTCCAAACCCCCATCTGCTCCAGCCAGCCCTGACTCCAAAGGCTTTACCAGGAGTGCTGAGACCAAAGCCACAGCCAGCCGCTTTAACTACGGCCTTCACGCCAAGGCGGAACGGGACGCCTCAGTTTGGATCAATCTGCCGCCGCAGGTTTGGCTTCTTAAGATTCCCACTACAAACTCCAAGATAAACCTGAAACTAAGAAAATTCAGCCT
>VYZQ01029829.1:0-13420 GCA_013400655.1 Mystacornis crossleyi
CCCCAAACCCTAAAGCAAACTCCTCTCCTGTCTTTTCCCAGCAGAGTTTCGACCCTTCCAAAGGAGACATTCCTGAGATTTGATGAAGTCCAGCAGGAAGTTGGGTTTGTTATGGATCTTACGTGGAAGTTGCACAAATGCTACCAGCCAAGGATGACGGTTTGAAAGAGCTGCAAGAGAAATGCCATTACCTGCACACCCATGACCCCTAATGACAGGGAAGGAATAAATGCAGTGCTGCAGCCACCTCCCCTGCCCTCCTCAACCCAAACCACCTGCAGACTTCCTTGCTTTCTCAAGCTCCTGCTGTTCTCGCTGTGTCTTTTCCCACCTTCTTCAATCCTTTCATTCAATGGCATTTTCCTCTGCACTAAAATCAAATACTTGTTCAAGGCTCTGTGTGGGTGAGGGCAAAATTCCATCTCTTGCTTCATTTTTTCTTTGCTTCTCCAGTCTGTGTCCCGGAGGTTCCCTTAACTCAGTCTCCATGCCTTCTCTCCTGCTAAGTTCTTACACTGCCAGTAAGGTCAGAGTTTTGTCATCCCCTGTTCCTCTTTCCTGTACAAAAACAATCCGTGGGCTCTGCAGGGATCTCCGTAGGCTGTGCCCATATTTTCCCTTTCCTTTTTGTCATAACGGTGCCCTCGGTGCCACGGGCCTGTCTCAGCACCAACTGCACGGTTCTGCTTCCTCCTGTTAGGACTAAAAGCCACTGACTCAGTCACACTGGTGTGTGACATTTGTGTGACTTTGGTCAGAGCTGGTGGCTGAGGAGGAAATTATCCCATGTGGGACCAAAATAAATCGCACAAATCCAGAATGCTGAGAGGAAAGGAAAGGAAAGGGGGAGAAAAAGGAAAATGGCACTGGGAAAAGGGGAGAAATGGTAACTAGGAGGAATTTTCTGTGGAGGTTCTGATCATGAGCAGATCCTACATCCATTACCTACTCCTAAAAGAGCCGACCCTGACACTGAAAATCTTTAAATTTTGAAATATAAAGTGATGGAAAGGGGAAAATAGGATAACACTTTCAGGAAACCAGTTATAAACCAGTTTTTTTTTTTTTCTGGATAACAGTATGGGATCCTGAGCTATTACTCTGAATTTAACAGTGCAATTTCCATAATCAGTGAACACTTCTTAGAAGTTACATTGCAGTGCCTGTTCTGTAATGAATCAGATCTCAGTTTGCTCATATATTTCAGTATCTCAACAGGAGCACAGCAGCTGGAAATAAGGAATTCAAGAGTCTACCTGATTGATTCTTCTGATAATCCACAAAGATTTGGCATTTGGGACCCTCAAAATAAAATATCAAGGGCAGTGAAAGGTGTTGAAAACAGCTTCAGAAATTTCTCTTAAATCCTCTACCATCCTGCAACGTATGTACCTCTGTGCTGGCTCCAGCAGATGTTGGAAAGTTTGATTTTTATTTTTTTTTTCAACTGGAAAAGAGACAACCAGGCCTCTAACAGACCCTCTTTGATCTCACCTGGAAGGAAAGTTCTAATCTGGCCCTGAGAATCTCCACAGTTCAGGCTTGAAAGACAAAAGAGAGGAGAATGTGAAAAGAACAGGAAGCAGCACATAAAGTAAAGCAAATGGGCTTAGAAACGCAGCCTGGTTCCCGGGAATGGCACTGTGTGTAGTTATGTCCTTGGAAGGTTGTTTTTTTAAAAAAAAAAAGCTGTCTCAGAGATGTGCCAAACCACTTGCTTTTGATTTGGGTGGCAGCAAATGGGACACGACAAGTAGAGCAGAGCAGAGCTGCTGCACTGCCCACAGCAAAGGAAGGCCCACTGAGAGGAGGGCAAGAAAAGGAAAGGTGATAGCCCCCGAAACTGCCCACCCACGGCAGAGGGTTTACAGGAAACAGTGCCCGGGAAGCTGCATTTTAGAACACTTGGGAACATTTATTGGAATAGACGCATAAAATATTAAAAATCACTCTCTCTCTGACTCTGTATTTTGCTTTTCTGCACGCACAATAGGATTTTTTAACGTATTTATTGTAGTTCGTAGTCCTTAAATTATACTAAAAAGAAAATGTAAGAAGTTGAAAGGTACTGAAAATCTGTAATAGAAAATTACAGTAGCTGCTCTACACTGGAATCTATCCATTAATTAGATTGCTGTGTATGGAATGTTACCAACAGAACCTGTATTTGATGAATGAAACATGGAGCGACAGGGACTGGTTTTAGGCGGGGCTATTCACCCATAGCAATAGATCCACTCACTTACCAGAAGTTTCTGTATTTACTTCTCAGTTTTCCTAAATTCCTCCTAATTTACCCTTTTCCCCAGCAGACTGACACACCATTTCCCACTCAGCCAGTAGTTTATCTGCATCAGCCCGTGGGTGGTGCACTCACATTGCTGTCCATGCCATTCCTCTGTAAGAAAAGATTGCCTGCTGCCAGTATTGAATACTACCTGATGGTTTTCCACTCTTTGCATACATGTCAGGACAGGATAGTGATACATGTCAGGAGAGGACAGTGATACATGTCAGGACAGTGATACATGTCAGGAGAGGACAGTGAAATTTACATGTCAGGAGAGGACAGGGATATTTACATGTCAGGACAGAACAGGACAGTGATATGTGTCAGGACAGGACAGCAATATTTACATGTTAGGACATGACAGTGATACATGTCAGGATAGGACAGGACTGTGATATGGGCAGGACAGGACAGTGATATTTACATGTCAGGACAGACAGCAGTATTTACATGTCAGGACAGGACAGTGATATTTACGTGTCAGGATAGGACAGGGATATTTACATGTCAGGACAGACAGAGATATTTACATGTCAGGACAGGACAGTGCTATTTACATGTCAGGACAGTGTTATTTACATGTCAGGACAGGACAGCGATACATGTCAGGAGAGGAACTCCACCAGGTTATCTTTTTTGAAGCTTTTTCATTCTTTCTCCTAGTTTTATGACGAGCTGATGGCCACGGTACAGCAGTAAATCACCTTTCCGAAGCAGGTTAGCAGGCGAATAGGAGTGATTCCTCTCCAGCAATCCTACCTCCTCCCCCACCACACACCCTTTTTAATTGCACATTTTCTAAAATAGTCTGAGATCAAGATCAGCAAATGGTCTTTTTGGTGCCAGCGCAGAAACAGGAATATGTCAGAACGCCCTGCACAAACTCGCATATCTCTGTGTATCACAGATGGGATGTTTATATGCCTGCTTTTAAACAAACGTGTTTCCAAGCACTTTTTCATAGCAGAATAAGCTGCTGAAGTTTTTACCACACAACATTTTTTTCTTTCTTCACCTTTTTTTGGGTGGGGTTTTTTGAGGGGGATTTCTTTTTTCTTTTGTAAGTGTGCTTTTGCTTTTGGATTGAATTTGCTTGGGGTTTTTTTCACTCCTTGTTAACAAAGCAAATCCTGTTTTACTTGTTCACCCTCAAGAAATTCTGCTGTTACAGTGATTTTCATAATTTTAATTATAGTGCAAATGTATGAAAAATGTCTTTCTAAACTACGAGCTGTCTTACAATGGCACAGTGGTCCCTGTTTGGGACCTGTTGTATTATTACTTGTAGAGTACTTGTAGTGCTCCACAGAGAGTAGTTGGGTTGCTCCACACATAATAAGCACTGCCAGAATATACAGTAAGTTTCACTTCAGAGGAGTCTGCCAGCTAAATTAAATAATAAAAAAATTAATATAAAAAATAAACGTTAAAAATTTCCTCAGTGTTGTGAGTGGTTCTGATGCTCCAGGCACTGGGAATTTCACCCCAGCAGCTCGGTGCCTGCGATTGCATCCTGCTGGACAATCGGGCTGCACAGGAGAGCTGAAGGCAGAGAACACGGGTGAACGGCACGTGAGGATACAGGGAACAGGTTCAACAGTTTGCCAGGCTTTCCACAGCTTGCTTGTGAAAATTTTTGACACTTTTTCAGATCACAATCTAGATACTTAAGCTTATTTAAAAAAATTAAATATATGTGTAACATATCAGTCTTAAATTTTTGCTCCTGGCTACGCTGAAAATTTAAGTTATGGAGTCATTAACTAAAGAAAGGCATATCAGTTACATCAACACACGTATTTTTCTCACTAGGGGGAAAAGCTTTGTCATAAAAATACAAATCTTGCAGTTTCACGTGTGAAACGGAAGGCAAATTAAACTAATAATACATAGAAGATTTGCCATATGTATGAACTGAGAGGCATTAAATAAACAGTCTCTTTTTAGCCAAAATGTTGTTCCAGTGAGTAGGATGTCAACACAAACCTTTGTACTACCTCTAAACTGACCCCCTGTAGACAGGAAGGGAAATCTAATTTGCATCAGGATAGTAAACATTAAACTAATCTTGATTTCCAGAGATCAAATTGATATTTTTATTTTGATTTACTGCATATCAAGTGTCAGTGTAAAGTGAATGTCAAAGAACATTAGTTTTCAAACTCCTGAAAAGATGAAGAAAGCCCCTAGAGCAGTGAGCAAAACAGATCATGTTTCCTGTTCCAAGAGAGTCTCGTTAGAGAACTTTGATGGTAAAATAAAACTCTTTAATCTGGGGCATAATCCTGAAGATAGCATGCTAAAACTTGAAGGACACCAGCATGCAGATGTTCTGATGTTTTTAACCCTGGGCTACCTTGCTTGCCAAGAAAATTTAATCTCCTGACATGTACCTTCATGAACAGGGTGCTGCTAATGGTGCGGGGGGACAGCAGGGTTTCCTGCTGACGGGAGTCTGATCCCGGAGCTGCTGCTCAGGCGTGGTGCAGAACAGAGCAGTGTGAATTTAACAGGAGTTCTGCAAACATTGGAACCCGGACTCTGGCGATTTTCTTAAAAACCTTGATTGGAAAACCTCCGGTCTCTCACACGGTGAATACACAAGTTAAGAAAATGTTTTAGGTTTGTGCCCCTGACGTGCATGGAGCTGCACTGATGGGGGTAATCACCCTGAAACCAAGAGATGACACTTGCAGTTGAATGAAGCCCACGGAGAAGGCTTTGCAGAGCTGAGGCCTGTTAATAAAAACCTCACTTTTACAAAAACCTCAAGGGCCGTATACGATCCTTCTTGTGCTTTCTCTCTAAAACAAGTAAAAAATGTGAAGATTGGCTGTTAGGCAAAAAGAAAGTTATCATTTAATTAAGCAAACATGCTTTTTAGAGTGATCATAGCAAACATTTTTGTATGTGACCTCTTAAACTACGACAGCAGTGCAGAGTGAAGCACACCTGAAAACCCCACACGAGGTGTGAGCGGGGGAAGCTTGGTGCTGCCCACTGTGCTGAAGTTAGAAATAAACTGTTTGTGGTTTAAATTGGCTAAGAACCACTGAGCCCTGCTTTCGGCAAGGTTTCCTGAGTCTTACCCCAGCGGGAAGGACGGGCAGTCACAGGGAACCCCACGCCTGCCCTGTCCTTTCCAGGGGAGCTCATCGGAGCCAGCTCCGAACGAGGGGGTGCTGTGCAGGGCTGGGGGCAGTGCCCGCGGGGCCCGAAGGGATTCTCCATGCAGCTCATGCCAGGAACACGGAGGAGACGGAGAACCCAAGGAACGTGAAGGCAGCAATCCTAAAAACTGCGCCTGTAAGGAGCTCATTTGCTCAAGCTCTCAGTGAAGAAAATGCAGTTTCCAGCGTAATCCATAAATCCATCCACAGAGCTTTGAAAAGCCCAGCCTACCTGAGAGAATGGAAACAAAGCTAGTGAAGGACTCTTCTTCCATTCTAAGGCTCTGGAAGGAGGCCATGGCACTCAGTGTTGATCTCACCCAGTAGAATCTGTACAGCATTCCAGACTCACCACAGTATTTCCTGTAAAAGCCCAACTTTCAGGATTTCACCATTTTCTGGTGGGGAGGTTTCCACTGTGCACTGGTAATTTCTTTCAAAAGGCCGTATTTCCGTTTATTCCATCTAGCATACAGGCTGAGAAAGAGACGGACTTTCTATGGATTTTGGGAGGTAAATCTCACCATGGTTACAGATCACAGCTGCAACAATGAAACCGGTCGGAAAGCCGACTGCCGGAGATCCTCAAATTCCTCTGTAATTAGCACATCGGTGACATCCAAATGCCAAACCCTGGCAACCTCGAGGAGCGTGCAGAGAAGCTGAGGGACACAGCAAAGGTGTGACATCTACGTGACCCTGGCTCTTCTCACAATACCAGGCAGCTGGAAGACTGTTGCTCCTGGAGGAGGAGGAATGAGGGAAGGGGAGCAAGCATAGCCCAAGTTATTGCTTGAAAAATTTAGTACTTTTATAACTGGGACTTTAGCCTTGAGTGATTTTCCAGGAAAATCTACTAGGAGGTAAAATAGGAAGCGTTTTCCTCTTCCCTTGTTTTGATTAGTCATTATGAAAATATCAATACAAGCCCAGGACTGTACTGAAACTGAAGATCTATTATGACCTGAAGTTGCCTGGAATTTGAGTTTTATCTCTGTGTTTTGATGCTCTTCTGAAAATGGGCAAGTTTGCAATAATCCTTGTGGAATGCCATATTAGAGAGGATAAGGAATACAAGAAGGGTGATGCACTTAAAGAAAAGTGAAAAATCAAGAAAGTAGTAAAGTTGGGGTCAGGAATTCAGTTGTCCTGATTCTCCTCACAGGTATTTTTGTGTGTGTCTCTTGCCCTTCCACAGTGGAGCTGCAATAGTTTAGCCCTTTATTTGGCTCTGCAGAGCACTGAGGAACGCTCAATAAATCAAACGGGTGTGAAGTGGGTGCAATAAGCCTAACCCTTGCTTTTCACATACAGAGGCTTTGTACAAAGAAACTGTGTCTGAAAAGAAATGTAGGTGCTTAAAATTAGATTTATTTTTGATACTGAAGGTAAAAAACCCTCAAAGGATGTGAAGTGTTTTCTACTAAGTCTAGATGTCATAAGATTTCTCTGAATTAGAGGATTTCTTGAGGAATGTAGATACTGCTGGAGGAGTGAAGAAAAGCCAAACATGTATCTGCACTATTCACAAGGCAGCTTCTGATTCCAATCAAAGCAAGCCAGGACTAACAGGAATGGATGCTATATAACAAATGGAGAAATCAAAAGGTGGCAAAGCTTCTTGCTCCTTTCCCTGGCTCTGTGCAGCTTGCCACAGGCATTGTGACACCTTGATGCCATTCAGCAGCTAGAGGTAAGTGATCTTCCTTTCCTGCAGGCTTGCTGTGCGCTGTAGTTCTGTAGTTTCTTCTCCATCCTTCACATATTATTGCAGTGTGGGGGTTTTTTTTTATAAAAAAAGGATTTGGTTTCTCTTTCGGTTGACCTTGTCTCAAATTAGATTCTGAAACTGCACTTTAGAAAAGCATCTATTCCAACGTGTCTAATCAGCACTGTCTCCTGATCCCAGCTAATATTAATATAAACACTGAACACTGACAGAAATCACTGAGCCATGGAGGCTGCATTTAAGCCATGGCCATTTCTGAACCACAGTCTTATCAGAGCTAACTAGATACAGCTCAACGACTTCCATTCAGCTTTGCAAATCAGAACCGTAATGCAGCTTTTGATTCATTGCACTACTAACTCGGGAATGATTTCCTGTTTTCAATTGTTCCTAGGTCTCTAAAAGATTTATACTTTAAAAGGAGAATTTTCTTACTGCAGATAAGCAGGGTGACTGTTCCCTGTTCGGTACAATAGGATACAATTCCTAAACACAGGGAAGATGTAGCTTGTGTTTTATAAGGAGAGAACACTTGTTTGTGCTTGGCTGAAACTGTTATTACACATCATTAGCACTTAGCGAGGCACAGATGCTGAAGGGATGTGGGAGGATATTGTTATTAAGAAAGGTTTCGCATGCCCCAACCACAAGAGCTGCAGCTCCGCTCGTGCTCTGCACAGCCGGCCCTTCTTTCTGCAATGCCACCAAGGCAGTATCCATTTCCCTGGATCCCCTGACGCCCTTTTCCCTGCAGGGCCGGTGGCACCGGGACCCTGGTGGCTTCCAAACTGAGGGTCAGCCCGCAGGGAAGGTTTTCTGCTCGAAAGGCAGGACAAAGCAGTGAGCTGGAGGGGTTCCTTATAACACTAACCTATAAACAAACACTGAAATACGAAATACGAAAAAGAGATGACAAAAATGGATTTCTGTCTGACTTCTATGGATTTCTATTCGGAAATAGAAAATGGATTTCTATTTCATTTCTATTTCTGCCTTCTAAACAGGCAGTGGGGTTTCAGTGCTTCCTCACGGGCGGGTTCTTGCTGACTGGTTCCCAAGCCTGCCCGCACTGTAATCCCCAGAAGCCAGCACGGAACACAGGCTCTGCAGGGAGCAGTATCTGGGGCTGGATCTGCTGACTGCGAAATACGTACGGGCCCCTGGTCCTTTCATCAGTTCTGACAACAAAGCTGCTAAAACAGGTTTAACCTAATTATGATAATCAACCAGACAATTTAAAAGAAAAAAAGTTAGTCGGTGTGGAACAGAGAAAATGCCAGCAAAGAAAGAGGTGAAAGTTCCTGAAAGAAACTTTAAAAATCCGTCTGAAAAAGTCAATCCATACCAAGTTTCTGGGCTCTTAGGGATGCCTGCCAACATTTCCACTAATTAGTTAATTTTGCCATACCACATCTTCATTAAAGAATAAAAAACCAACTTCAACTAAAAGTCACCAATAAACCTCTCTTTTCTGTTTGTCTCTCTGCCCTGGTCTTTAGACTCGTTGGTAAGTGCAGCTGAACAAAAAGAAAGTGCCATGATTTGTAGAGCCCCCTTGTCCTGCTGCTTTGCAGCTACTTTTGTGGTGGAACCAACAAAAAAAGTATTCCCCTACTATGGTTCTTTTTAACAAGGCCGATGGAAAATAAGCTTTGATCTAAAATAATCCTCACGGGAGGAACATTTGGCATATAGTCTGTATGACAGCAAAATGAGCTCCATCAAAGGAAGGACAGCAGGAAAAGGAATGTGGGATAAGGGCAGGGAGCATCATTATAAATACAATGACATTAAACTCCACAGTTTGGGGCAGAAGGGGCGATGGAGCCATGAGAGAACCATCTGAACGTGATAAGAACTTCCCCTCTTTAAAGGATCATGCTGTTGGTTTCTAAAAAGATAAGAAGAACTCCTAATCTGTCAACTAGCGTATCAACACAAAACACGGATTAAGGGCAGGTTTGGCTGGATTATTAAATATCTAATTTACATCAGCTTTATCTGAAATCGTGCCCCTGACACCCCACAGGAGAGAAGAGTATTTCCAAATTCACTGGTAGGAGATGGAGCTTTCACTTTTTAATTTATGCTGTACATTTTTGCTCCCTGGAGTCAGCTTGGCATTTATGTCCCTAAGTGCAATGGCTTTGGAGTGCTCCGGTGCTCTCAGACGGAATTCTCCAAGGTGTGTTCAGCTCCTGTAGATAATAAAAAATTCAAGGAAGTAGAAATATTACGTACATCTTTTTATACTTGTTTTTAAATTAACCTTGTGAAAACCATCCGTGAGCCAGCACCCAGCACGGGAGAAATGCTTCAGCGCTAGGGAATGTCGAGACTGGCAATCTGCCCCTCTGAGGCCACGCTGCAGCATGAGAGAGAGAAGAGGTTTTTAACAGCCCCGGCTTTCTTCATTCAGTGCAAGGTAACAGCCGTGGAAACTCATCTCAGGCGCTCACTGGAAGCTGAAAGCGGTGTAAACACTTCTTAAATACATTCCCGTGTCCTCCTAAAAACATCTCGGGCCTTTAAAAAAATCCTACTTCTCTGCTGAAACGCTGAATAGACCGAGGAATTACAGTCTCCATACAAATTTCTGAAAGTGAATTCTGAATTTTGTAGCTGTCATTTGTACAGACAGTTGGAAAACTGGGAATACAGAGAAAATTAAGACAAAACTCGTGGGTGCAAAGATAAAGAACGTTCAGGTACCTGGGCTCACACACATCAATCCCAGCACTTTTGCAGATAAACTGCAAGTTTTCTGATAATTCAGTGTTTTACTGGCAATGTACAAGCTTGTCAAACATCTGGAATTCACAAATGCCCACTGGAATGAGCAGAGAAATAACTGTGTGCTGCAGGATTGACCTGCAAACGTGTAGCAAGTTGGACAATATCAGGAGTGTTTAAAGACCTGAAAAGAATATGCACTTTTCCAGAGGGCCTTCCACTGCAAGAATCCAAAGGGGGCTTCGGCAGTTTGGGAAATAGAAAGCTTTTAATGTGTATAACCCCTTTTCAGCCGATTGTACAATTTGCAGAGTGATTTTATTTACTCCCATTTCCCCAGCTGTTTTGAGGATTAAGGTTTTTCAGAGAAAGATAGCCACTAGCAGATAGAGGGCTTTATTCTTCCACAGAGTTCAGTGAGTTGGGCATTTAACTTGTCTCAAAATTTACCCTTCTTACTTGCAACTTCAAAAAAAAAAATCTTAATCTGCAGGAAAGGAATAACGGAACTGTTCGACTCGAAAGAGACACTGGGAGGATCTCTTGTCTGCAGACACGCTCAGGCTGCCTGACAAGCCCGAAGGAACAGAAAGGAACAGAGCGAAGGGGTGGAAACGCCGCGTGTTTGGGACAGCCCGGCACAAGGCAGGGCCGCATTTCCCGTGACACAGCCTGGCTGTGTTTGCTGGGACAGGACAAGGGGACAGGACAAGGGAGGGTGCGGACACAACCCGCACCGGAGCTCCGGCCCCAGTCACAGTGCGGGGGAGGTGGACGGCTCCCAGCCACGGCCAGAGCTGTGTCCTTCGGGGGAAATGCCCCCTCTGCCCAGGGGGAACACGGAGTCCCTCTGAGCACGGGAGTCCCTCTGAGCACGGGAGTCCCTCTGAATTTGGGAGTCCCTCTGAGCACGGGGGTCCCTCTGAATTCGGGAGTCCCTCTGAACTCGGGAGTCCCTCTGAGCACGGAGTCCCTCTGAACTCGGGAGTCCCTCTGAACTCGGGGGTCCCTCTGAGCTCGGGAGTCCCTCTGAGCACGGGAGTCCCCGAACCCGCACTCACCAAATGCCCACTGCACCGAGGGCTCGAAGCAGCAGAGAAACGGTGCAAACTTGTAAACCCACCCACGGATGCAAACTCTATCAAACAAATTACCGGCACAATAGACTTCATGTGCTCCAGCTAATTTACATTTCAATATCCCACAGATATCCCCTCTGCTGATTGTGCCCAAAGGATGTGCTTTCAACTTAGTTACAATCTCTTCTATTCTGTTACAGATTCAATTTATATTAGTTTTTATATCTGCAGACTTATATGTAACTTTCAGAATCAGGGAGGATTACCACACTGCCAGGGGGTGCTTAGCTGAAATGGAGCATATGGCTATTAATATAATTGTGAATCTGTTGCTTTGGGCTACGTTAGATTGCCTTTGGGGTTCTCATTCTTAAGAAGAAAGGATTGAACTATAGTCACCCTCCTCTGGTGCAAAAGGTTTAGAATAAATAATCACTTTTTCATTTTTTTTAACTATTATTTACATACTTCATTGAGGTAACCTCCAACATAGCAATAATTTAGACAGGGTCCTGACTCATCATATTATCTGTGGCATATTTAGCTTTAAGCATTTTTGTTTGCCTTCTTTTGTTAAAAAAAAAAGTTCATAATGCCTTTCTAGGGCTTTGTACTCTTAATTCATCATAATAAAATTCATATTTAGCTTTAGAACTGCCTGCTTTTCTTCAGCATCAGACTAATGCCTGGATGCATTAGTGCCCTTCTGTTCACTGTAACAGCAAAGGTGAGCTACTTTCTTGAAACAGCATATTTCAAACTATTGTATCTTGGGTAAGAATAAACTGAAAAGCATTGGTCTGTGAAGAGGAACTAAATTAACATTTTATAAGCTGGGTAACTTGAATTGCTGAGAGCCAATTACATCAAGCATCAGTTGAAATCAAAGCTTCAACTTCTCTCTCCAGCAGACTAACCAGCTTGAATTTAAAGCATCAGATAAACGGGGCTGGAAATTTGCATGTGTGAATAAGAGCTGAATTAGAAACAAATCTGAAGGGTTCCAATGTACTGAAGATAAATCCCAGATTTTCACCTGACACCTCCATCAAGCTGGGGAACAGGACACAGAGTAACAAAATTATGTCAGGGCTCCGGAAAGTGTCAAAGGGTTTTTAAGGCGAATGGAAAAGTGGTATTTGGAGGGATAGATTTACACAGAACTACAGAACTGGGTTTTCTAACTTTTGTCTCCACTGACAATCCCCCTTTCTCTTCTCAGTAAAATGAGAATAAAGGAATTTTCAGGGGAAGGGGGAGAACTGAGATTGCTTAGTACTTCAAGTACCACAGCATGGAAAAACAAACCCTCCTTTACAAGTGAGAGAGAAAAAGATGGAAAGAAGAGATAGATTTACTGGAATAAGAGAATGTAAGCAGATAGCGAAGTTCTGGAGTGGCTCTGATTTACAAGGAATTACAAAGATCCAAAAAGAAGAGGCCGTGGAGCCATTTTTTATTCATGACTTCACATTATGGGGATTACTCGATATCTTTCCTCAAACAAGAATAACAACCTAACGTGACTGAGCTTAATTGAGAGCCAGGAAGGGAAGGTGAGTGATGGTGCTGGAGTACGTAGTCACCTGAAAATGAACTGTCAGCAGATCCAGCTGACAAGAGAGAGATTCAAATCAAGCCTTATCTCGTACACAGCCCTGTCCTCAGGGAACGGTGCTCCCGTATGTGGGGTTGATCTTGTTTTACAGTTTGGCAGCGCTCAGCATGGATTGGAACAACTGTGATATTATATAAACAACCCATTGAGCTCACACAGGGCTGAACAGCCCCAGCAATAATACCCACTGAAAATACAGAAGTCATCAGCTAATTGCAGACTGCAGACCTGCGTGTCTGAGCAGGCCCTGGGGAGTGCTAATATTAATCTGCAAGTACAGGTAATAATTCCACACACAACGAACCGTGCTGTCTCCTAAGGCATTTTGCATTTTGCAGGTACCAGTTTGCAAACAGAATGCAGGCACTACTGTTCATAAATATCTCAGGTGTAGCCTCGTTGCACGAGACCTGTAGTGCACCTCAAGCAGTTTATGGCATACCCTGCCCAATATTTCACAAAGATCACTCACTTTTCTAAAGTCTCCTTCAAACGGCCGCAGCCTGAGCGCCTTGCCCCACGTACAGAGGATTTTCAGACGTGTGGAGTCAAACCCCTGATTCCCCCTCCCTCTCCCTCCCGAAACCAGAGAGGCACATTTTCCCTGGAAGCGACACTTTCTCATAAGATTTTATTTTGAGATGTCTTTTTGTCCTGCAATGTTTCACCACCCAGCAGCACTCTGCTCATCTGCACTTCAATGGCAGAATTCACCAGAGGTACAGGTTTAAATAGCACATCTTGAGATGGGAACAATGAACGGGGGGAGGAATGGCTCTACAATAAATAAATAAATAAATA